>JAJGRW010000489.1:0-43558 GCA_025461045.1 Carex parvula | reverse complement strand
CAACTATTTTATTTCATGCTTTCAGCGCATGCGGTCTGTCGGACTTCTAAATACATATATTAAAAACTAGGTATAAACTTGTTAAGTTTGTTTAACATGAATGTTACCTTTAACTTTTTAAAATTTGTAATAAAATATTAAAATGAAGTGTATAATCAATCCACTGTAAAGTAAACAAATAGCATACTAAACAAATATATTTTTTTTAAATGGGAAATACATATGAAATTTAATAAATTATGGTACGAAATTTTATTAAAACTCTGAATAAAAAACTAATAGTTTCAAATGATTATACTGTGGAAAAAAAAAACTCAGCGATCTGATAAAAGGTTGATTCTAATAATCAGATTTATTACAGATAGGGCTCGGCTTCGTATAAAGTACTGGGGGCAACAGTGGAGACAACAATCAGCACATAATTAAAAGTACTGGCTTTTATACGGTACGATTAAAGAAGACGGGATTTGGTCTTTTGGTGAGAGTTCTTCAAAACCTGAAAAGGAGGGAAATTTTTTGACGAGTTGTGCCCTTCTGCGCCATAATTCTTGTCAGTAAATTGTCCGTGAGTGAGTTGTATGCACTTTCACTCCGGGTACCTGTCGAACAGTATGTCGTCCTAACCGCTTACCCGCTTAACATGGACGCCAACGTGCACATTGTAATTATTGTCTTCGCGCCTTTTTTCCTCTGATTTGCCCCGCTGAGCGTCCCTGACAAAGGGACCCACATGCGTATTATGAGGCCACTTTGAAATGTGAAAAGAATGAACTGGAGCCCTTGTATTCGTTCTAGGTAAGTCAGGTAGTCTGAGGACTTCGGATCAATAATTGTCTCCTCGAATCCAGTCAAAATTTCAGTTGCTGAGTACAGCCCTCGGAAGGGGAGGAAAAATTCGCACATATGTTCGTTGACCGCAAAAGATTCGCATTAACTAGTCCTGAAATTATGATCGCCTCGTGCAAACCAGATTCATGTTGCTGTGACGACAAAATATTATATCTTGTGATCATATATTTGTGACCGATGCAATTAAAATTATAAGTATGGTTTAACTTTTTTCTCTAAAAAAATATAAGGTCACGATCTTCTTCCGTCTCTTGTTTATATATTTTTTTCGATTGATAAAAATGGTAAGTAGGCATGAACGGAACCTTGCCTACAAAAATATTAACATCGGCTTACAGGCAATTAAAATATTCAAATTCAATATGCTTACGTAGAAAAAACATTGGATTATGCATTTAAAAAAACGTGATAGGACTTGATAAGAAGTATTTAAAATAAAAATAACAGAAAACTCTTGACATATTGGAGAAAAGAAGTGCTCAAATCAAATATCAATATTTATGTTTTGCTCAAAGTCAAATGTAGATTTTTTTTTTTAACCCAGTGATCCAATGCAACGATATACAGTTAACAGTGCGTTATTTTATTTTACCAGTTCAAAATGATCGTTTTCTTCGAGCAATTAATTAGATAAGGTATGCAATAGATTTGTCAATAGAGTCTCGTTTTTAATTACTATAAAATAAAATAGTGTCCTAGTTGATAGAGGCATTAAAATTATTTTTGAGACTTCATTCCGAAAAAAATTCATTGCATATTATAATTTATTAAAGAAAATATATTTTGAAATAAGACAATTTCAACAAAAATGCTAATTTAATCGAATACAAATAATCTGTTTTTTATCCATGAAAGTCTGTAAAACAGAAAACCATACTATAACTGTGCGGAAGTTTATAGAGAAATAAAAAAAACAATATTACTATAAAAATTTTATTGCACATTAGATAAGTTTTAATACATATTTTCTGTTAAACAAGGCCAGAGAAACATAAGATATAATGAACCGTCATAAGAATAAATGAGAAAAATATCATACTAGATAAAAAAAAATAATGACGTGGCATCAATAAGAAATCATACAATTTACTCATTTTTATGAAATATATATTCTTCATTTTAAAAATTTCAAAGGAACAACTAATTACACTCGATCTATCTATTGTAAAGAACAAAATTTTAATCGAGAAAAACAATGCTATATATATTGATGGAATGATGGCAGATATTTACATATCAATAAGGATTAAAGTAATGTTATAAGACATACAAACATAAGGCTTTAATGGTTCTCGAGTGATCTTTTTTATTAGGTGTAAAAGTTTAAATAAATAAATAAAAATACAGGATGCATGATATAACAAAGGGCGAAACGCATTTAATTTCCACTAAGAAAATATCGAATAGAAAAAAGATCATATTTTCCAAGGAAATGACGAAATCAGATAAGGATCGACTATTTTGTGCTTTCCCCTGCTGTACTTTCAATATGCATGGTTTTTCGTCGGTTTGTAAGGTTGAAACTGAACTTGTACTGAAAAAATGGGGAAAGACCGAACGAAGACGGATTCACGAATATTTATACATTACTGACAAGTGCGATACATTACCGTTCGATACACAGAGTGGTCTGGTTGGGAAATTTTTTATCTATAGAAATTATTAAATACAGGTGTACAAATAAGAAAGAGTGTCTCGTTTTCAACAAATATAGAAAGATCTGATTCAATGAGTCAGATTCAAATTTATGGATCGGTCTCAATGGTCCAGATCCATCAATATATATATAGAAATGTTAGCTAATATCAAAATATTTGTTCCGGAGCGGTGGTGCAGCCAATTGGTTTCCGATTTTCAAAGTGCAAATGGTCGATCCAAACCGTTAGATGTGGTCTCTATATTATAATGTACTTGGAGACAAAATTTTACATTTTTTTGAATTTTTTTACTATTTAATAAGCCTTTTTAAAATTACTGATTTTAATAAATAGTGAAAAATTTCTGGATCATTGAAATCAGTGATTTTAAAATTAATTTAATAATAGTAAAAAAATTCTAGAAAATGTTTGGTCTCCAAACACATTTTAATACAGATTGAATGTTGAATGGTTTGGACGACTATATGGGTTTTGAAAATGTAAAAACCGAATGTTTGTTCCGCGGCCTAGGAACAAACGTTTTGATATTAGCCAACCTCTATATATATATTGATGGATCTGGATCATTGAGACCGATCCGTATATTTGGATCTGACTCAAATGAGTCAGATTTTTCTATATTTGTTAGAAACGAGACACCCTTTCTGTTTCCGTACATATGTATTTAATAATTTCTATAGATAAAAAATTTCCGTCTGGTTGCCATCCGATATGGAAGAGAATTCGTAGGTGTAGATAACAAAAAACCGAATGATGGGTTGACATCGTTAATTACTTGGGTGCTGCTACTGTTTTCTTCATAGAGCGGAGTAGGTTTGATGGATATCGTACCTATTTTTAGTTCAATGAATTTCAATTTGTTTGATCTGTTTTATGATATGTTTGTTTTTCTTTAATATTTGTGTACACGGATCGTAAAGCATATCAGACAGATTTAGAGCCTATCGAACTCAAAGTAGGTCTGATACCATCGAACCTACCTTCCTCTAGTTTTTTTGTCTCAAATGTGTACAATGTCAAAGTATGACAGATTTACGGTCAAGCTATAAATACTTAGTTATTTATATGATTTTAAAATTTTAAATGTATATTGAAATTTAATTATATTCTTTTTATTTTTAAGTTTTTTATAGTTTAGTTTCTCTAATAAATTGTTATATGTAATTGTCATTTAGTAGTTAGAATTTTACTTGTAATTGCAGAGACTTGGATTCAAATCTTAATTATCACACACATATATTTTATGTTTTAATATTCCAATTTAAATTTTCAAATTATGCCTTTCAAAAAACATTATATGTGCT
Source organism: Carex parvula (assembly GCA_025461045.1). Taxonomy (NCBI): domain Eukaryota; kingdom Viridiplantae; phylum Streptophyta; class Magnoliopsida; order Poales; family Cyperaceae; genus Carex; species Carex parvula. Next base: position 39,747 of record JAJGRW010000489.1, on the reverse strand, counting down.
AATTGTGTATAATATTTTAGGCGATTATAGATATATTTGGGCGGAGGCAACAATTACTTTTATGAGATCAGTCTATTAAGTCTCCGTTTTAAATGTCACAAATTTATTATTAATAGAAGTACGAAGATTATAATAAGAAATACTTTTGCTGGTTTGAAGGAAAATTCGTGTATATTATTTATTTTGTCTAAATAACATAAGAAAACTATTAATAATGCATGCATTTTAGAAGGACAAAAAAATATATATGGAGGCCAATTGACTTCTATTGTGTACATTCTATTCGGCCTTGTTTTCACACAATACAATAATAGGGTAATCATGTCAGATCAGAATTATCAATAATCTGATTTAATTCAAGATCACAATATTCATTCCACAATTAAATAAATTTTGAATTATTAGAGTGATTGATAACTCATTTTGACTTTATTTTATAGCAACAAGAGCTAGCAAAGTTAATGGATCTAGCTTGTTAATTTTCTTTTTATCTCTCAATGGCCATCAAATTTAAATCAAAATTCTACAATCAAACGCTTTCAATTTGTTAAATTTTCACAAACTTTATATTTGAGATGATATATAAATATTTTAAACGTTTAAAATTTGTTAATTTTTCAAGTCTTAGTTTAAAAAATTGGTATTGTTTGGTACCAATAGTTTATTAGCAATGCGTCCCTCTTGTTAAGGGTTTTGGTACGGTTATCTTAAAAGAGATTCCACATTTGTTATAGAAAATATGGCAATTAGTTAATTATCTTTTCCTCTACGCTGAAGGAAAGATTAAACATAAACAATGTGTATTTTCCTTTTTCTTAAGGAAACAAAAATGTGTCTATTTCAAACACAACAAGAGCAAATTAAATTAATGGTTTACATGTACATCATTACTGGGTGGCGGACTGTGCGACCATTAGCAAAATCAGATTACATTGTCTGGTATTTCCTTCTTTGTGTTTACTTTTATCAATATTAACTTCGGGGTCAATGGACCCGATTGTACATATGTTTTGTGGAGTATTTCAATGGCATCATTCTATGTATTATCTGATCACTTGAGAGTAGGTCCGATGGGCATCGGACCTACTCTGGTTTGATGGATTTAATCACCGTCGATTTGCTTCAAGATTCGTGCAGAATTCTTTAAAATTCGTGCATGTATGTTTCAATTTTCGTGCACACAAATCTTAAATTAGATCGGACGGTCATCATGCTCATTGAACCTAAAAGTAGATCTGATGCCATGGGCATCAGACCTACTCTGTTCTCTTATCTGATCCGTATATATGAGTAAGATATTTTTGCATTAACTTATCGGATAGGAGTAAGAAAAAAATAAGGTTTTTTTCGTTAGCTTAACGCACAAAGGTACAATTAAAATCTATTTTTTATCCATTATTCTATAGAATAATTATTGGAAAATAAAATCATATATGAGTAGAACTACGGTGTGACGTGCTCACCAACGGGTTTGGTGAGCACACCTCCAAAAAAATGCATTTTTCAATGTTCAAATAGTCGATTCGAACCTTCCAACGTGTTCTTCATATTAATATGTGCTTGGAGACCAAATTTTACATTTTTTGGAAATTTTTTACTATTTTTTTAGAATTTTTGAAATCATCAGCTTTTCATTAAATAAAAAAAAAATTCAAAAAACACTGATTTTCAAAAATTCTAAAAAAATAGTAAAAAATTTCCAAAAAATGTAAAATTTGGTCTCCAAGCACATATTAATATGAAGAACACGTTGGAAGGTTCGAATCGACTATTTGAACTTTAAAAATGCGTTTTTTGGAGGTGTGCTCACCAAACCCGTTGGTGAGCACGTCACACCGTAGTTCTACTCATCATATATATAGAATATATATTTAGAAGGAGATAATATATGATATGATAAAATTTCGTATCGAATTGACTTCAAACTACGAATCCAAACCGTTGAGACCAATCTACTTCACAAGTGATATGTTTACATGCAAAAATTTTAAATTTTCGAATTAGTTTAGTATAAAGTCAAGCGGTCAAAATTAGAAGGTATATAAATTAATTTTAATGCATTCATTTTTGAACATTTTTTTGACCGCTTAACTCTATACTAAATTAATTAAAAAAAATAAAAAATTTTACATGCAAACTCATCACTCGTGAAAATAGATTGGTTTCAATTGTTTTAATTCGTGATTTGAAGCCAATTAAATAGGTTTTTTCACGAGAAATGTGAAACTGGTTAGGACTTTTTTCACGAACTAATTAGTTGATTCAGCATACTTACAAAAATGAGGTCAGTTTGGGTCCGATGCCCATCGGACTCAAAGTGAGTTTGATGGTTTCGATGACCGTCCGATGTGCTTTAAGATTCGAATCTGCTTTAAGATGCATACGCACGAATCTTAAAGCAGATCAGACAGTCCCAAAATCCATCGGATCCAAATTTGAGTCCGATGAACATCGGACCCAAGCTGCTCTCTACAAAAATAAGCGCATGCCATACAAATAATTAATTCTGAGGGAAGCGTGTGATACATCCGCCCCTGAATTACATTTTTTGGTTTTGTTTCGACGCATCATTAATCATGACATGCAAAAGAATTATTTGGCCCTCGGATTAAATAGAAATAGTGGAAACCATGATGGATTCCGGCATCACGTATTGTTCCTGCAATGAGAAACAAAGAAGAAAGAAAAATAACTATTTTAATTCATCACAAACCCATAATGAAGGACTTCGTAGTCGTGGAAAGATGTCCTGATTTAAGTAAACCAAAATATGTAAAAGAATATAAATGATATTCTTTGCACAAATTTCTTTAAATTTTATCGAGAAATATGAAGAATTAATTATGCAATAAATGCATTTTTTCTCCAACTCCTGTTTTAATGATACTAGCTAATTTGTATTATAAGTAGCATAGTGGATTAATTTAGATTAACTTTCATTCCACTTAAAATTATATTAAAGCCTTTTATGACTTGTTCAGAGGAAAAAATATTACTAAAAGAATTAATTTAATGTAAATTCTTATAGTGTTCCTACGGAAGCCGATTAACAAAAATGATGGATCACCTTTGCTGAAGCAGTGCTATTGTTGCATACCCCTTCTGGGTATTATTGCCACAAATTATGGCGACAATTTTTGGTTGACATAATTGATGTCAACTTGGAAACCTAAATAAATAATCGAATCCAGTGAGCTAGATCTATCTGTCAAGATCTACACACACACACACACACACAATTTTTTTTTTTTTTTTTGAGATTTTCTCTGTATGCGATCAATAGATATTTAAAAAAAAATTGGATTTATGTTTTAAATTATGATTTGCAATATACAGATATATACAAATATATATATATTCAAAGAAATTATGAACTTGTCAATTAAATAAAGTGTAATGATAATTGTAATTCTTATCCGTGCTTACTTGCATCTAAGATGTGTTTATATATATTTTGTACAAGATGATAAAAATATTTATACTTATGTTATTAGGATTAAAAGCTCTGAAAACTATATATTTACTCATTCGACAAAATTTTTAATTTGAACACTTTATTTACTACGTATAAACACTTGTTAGGTTAGGTATAAATAATGTGTGTGTCAAGTATAATACTTTATAGAGGTACGAGACCTCACTGATGAGGAATGCTTGCAATGGCAACAGTGTCAACTCACCCTCAATCAAATCTATGATGAGGAAGAACATTATTAGAAAGAAAGATCTAAACAAATGGTTGGAGGAAGGAGATTTAAATACCAAATATTTTAACAAATGTGCCACTAACATATTTAAAAAACAATCTATATTACACATGGAAATTCAAGGGCAAATGACTGATCAGATGCCAGTGATTGAACAGCATATAGTTGAATATTATAAAGGTATTTTGGTGATTAGTGGTATTAAAGGGGCTACTCTGCAACCAGACTTTTGGGAACCAGATGAATTAGTCACACCTCTGGAAAATGCTGCTCTCATTGCTCCATTTTCTGAGGAGGAAATAAAACATGCAGTTTTTTCTTCGGATAAATCGAGTGCCCCTGGCCCTGATGGCATTCCTTTTGGCTTTTACCAACATTTTTGGGACCTTGTTAAACATGATCTTATTCTTCTAATTAATGCTTTTGTAAATAATAAGGCTTCCTTAACACATCTTGATAAAGCTGTTGTGTATCTTCTCCCTAAAAAGAAGGAAGTTAAGATGATTACACAATATAGACCTATAAGCCTTGTCAATTGTAGTATGAAAATCATCTCTAAGTTATTTACTATGCAATTCGAGACAGTTATGACTAGACTTGTAGATCAAACACAAGCTGCCTTTGTTAAAGGTAGATACATATTAGATAATGTAGTGTTAAGTCAAGAACTCTTGCACTATTGTAAACTCAATAAAAAAGAAGGTGTGGTGATTAAGATTGATTTAGAAAAGGCTTATGACAAGGTTCATTGGCACTTTATTCAAGAGGTTTTGATTTCAAGAGATTTTGATTTGAAATGGTTGCTTGGATACTTCAATTGTTATATAGTAGCTCTACTTGTATTAATGTCAATGGTATCCTCTCGCAATATTTTTCATGTAAACCCGGTGTCCGGCAAGGGGACCCCCTCTCTCTCTTTCTTTTTTTGCTAGTTGGTGATGTGATATGTAGGTTGTTTAATAAGGGAAGGGTACCTGGTCTTATCTAGGGCCTTGGGCCTCATTTGGCTAATGGGCATCGTCTCACTAATTGCCATTATGCTGATGATACCATACTTTTTTTGAAAGCTACTTTTACTAATATTGATTATGCGCTTTGGACTATGTACTGTTTTGAAGCTCTGTCAAGTATTAAAATTAATTTTCAGAAAACTGAATTAATTCCTTTACAAATTTCTTCTTCTAATGGGGTTGTACTTGCAGAGGTGTTCGGGTGTAAAACTTCTAACCTACCTTTGAAATATTTGGGTGTGCCATTAAGTGATAGGAAACTGAATATGGCTGACTGGAGTTGCATTATAGATAAGGTCACTGTTCGCTCCCAAATGTGAGGTACAAAGTTTCACTACAGCCGAAGCTGTAGCTTTTAAACCTTATAAACCCTCGATTAAGATCGCAAGTGTACGATCCTGTCGTGCAGTCTATTCAGGTATCAATCCACAGGGACGGTTCAAATTCTAAGTTTCTACCTTTCCTAATTAGGTACTAGAAGTTCGAATATTGGGTGTGTTTGACTATTCCTAAGATGTATGAACAAATCAAATGAAATAAAAGAATGAATGAACAATCGTATTAACAATGAATTAACAGAAAAGAATCAATTAAATGTTTGTATTTTGTACTATGGTATAAAAGGGTGTTTCAAGGGTTTCAGATTTCATCTTCAACTTTGCTGCTCAGGACCTGCCACGCGACCCGCATGCGACCCGCTTGGCCCTTAAGCGCCCTGGACCTGGCACGCGACTCGCAAGCTGTGGCTTACGACCCTCGTGATGCGACCCGCGTGCTAACTCACGCGACCCGCATGGCCCCTTGAGCTGAGTCTGCACATGTCAGAAACTGGTTGTTTAAGTCGTGTAAGGCTAGATTGACCGTACCTAGTGTCACTGAACCTCAACTTTCGTGTGTTGGCTTAGCAGACCTGGTTTGGAAATGCAATTTCACCTTCTTAGATTTAATCAAGCTGTTTGATCTAAACCTAAGTTCTCAATTCTGTTTACTAAAGGTATCCACAAGCTGAGCAAGAGCAAGTGGAAACTTTCACCTCTCGGCTACTTATTGACCTCACCTTTCGGTTCTCAGACCTACCTCAAGTACTTAACCTAATTTGCAAGAAACATCAAGCCTTGATACAAGAAGAAATGCCAAAGGCATTCAACAGTAGACAATCAAGAATCAAACAATTCAGATCAAGCAATCTCAAATAATACAAGAATCAAAGAAACACGAAATAACAATAAGAATCAATCCATGTGCATAATCAAACAAAGTATCAGACTACAAATCCAAACCCTCGAAACTACAAGTCTACTCAGACATGAACAAAATCAAAGTAAAAGAGAGAGAGAGAAAGCAAATCATAGTGAGAAGAAGTAGTGAAGAGGATTGAAGCTTCAGGTTGAGTCTTCTTCTCCAAATCGACCCCTCCTTGGCTCCAGATCGGCTTCTCTCGACTTCAGATCGCCTCAGGCGCGAAGCCCTCTCTTTAAAATCGGATCTGAAATGTTTATGGTGAAAATCGTCGATCTCCCTTCTGTTGCCAGGCCTTCTGTATATATAGCTTCCTTAGCGGGCCTCAATTGGGCCTGGCGCAGTTAAGTCGACGCGACCCGCATGAGTTTGCATGCGACCCGCGTCGGGTGGAAATGCTGTGCAATGAGGGTCGCGTCTGAGGTCGCGTCTGGGCTGCGATGCGACCCGCGTCAGATGGGACGCGACTCGCTGGGGAAAGTCAGAACTCTGCCTGTTTTCGCCTATTTCCTGCAAATCAATCACAAACTGCAGCAGTACCATATTCTATTGATTTTCAATGTAAACTATGCAATTTAGTGGTCAAAAACATAAGGTCTGGTCTGAAAATAGGTCGAAATAATAGATGAAATATAAAGATATCAGTCACCAAAAAATTGCAAGGTTGGGTGGGGAACTTACTTTCGATTGGGGGTCGTCTCACTTTGGTAAATTATGTCTTAACTGCTGTTCCTTTATACATGCTTTCTCTTTATAAAATGCCTGTGAAGGTTCGACAACAGATTAATCGAGTTAGATCTCGTTTCTTATGGCAAGGTAATGCTGGCCCTCGTAAGAAATACTCTTTAATTAATTGGGAATTGGTGTGTTATCCTAAAGAATATGGGGGTTTAGGGATTAAAGATCTCCACCTCATGAATGTATCTCTTCTTCTTAAATGGTGGTGGAAAATGGCAGACCCCCACTATTCTGGTCTTTGGAAACAACTAATTCACCTTAAATACACTCCATCCACCCCTCTTACACAGATGTCACACTTTTGGAGAGCAATTTCTAAAGTGCATTATATTGGCCAGATGAGTTGTTCTTTTTAAATTGGTAATGGTCAAAATGTCAAGTTCTGGTTGGATACTTGGCATTCCGAATGTCCCTTATCAATCACCTACCCACAACTCTTTGATATTTGTTCTAATCCCTCTATTTGTGTACAGGAAATGCTTGCTTCTAAGGGGTCCATGTTGAGGTTTCGTAGGACCCTTCATGGCCCCCTTCTTGATGAATGGCTTGAACTTGTTAAGATAATCAACTCTTGTTCTCTAACTGATTCTCCTGATTGCCCTAAATGGAAATGTGATTCTAAACTCCAATTTACTACAGCCTCTCTCTATAATTTCCTTTCTTTTAGAGGAGTTCTCACTCCTTATGCAGATATGTGGTGGCATCTACCTATACCTTACAAAATTAGAATTTTTATGTGGTTGTTGTTCAAAAACAAAATTCTAACTAAACCTGTGTTGTCCAAAAAGAGATGGCAATGAGATCAAACTTGCCATTTTTGCAATAATGCAGCCGAATCTGCTTTGCATTTATTTCTCAAATGCCCTTATATTTCTCATATCTGGTTTTGGATGGGCTCATTTTAGAATTTTTATGGAGATTGGACATCTTTAGAACATATTCAATTATTTGCTATGTCTTTGCCTCTCAAAAGCAGAGCGGCTATGTTAATGGTGGTCAGTGTCATCTGTTGGTGCATCTTGGAAACTCGAATTTCTATTTGTTTTGATAATTCTCCTATCCTCACAGTTAGACAAATGTTTTTGCTAATTTGTTCCTTGTTAGAATATTGGACAGGTTTCAGAAAGAGACATGTGTTGCCCTTTGCACAGGCTTGGCTGCCGGAAGATATGGACTTGGTGCCCTCCAATTTCTTCCTCCTCTGCCAGCACTTGAGTTGCCTCCAGAGGACCTGATACCTCGCATATTTAGTCTATTTTAGGCCTATTTTAGTACCAGATTCGTGCCCTAATTCACCTGAATTATGTGCATTTCGTCGATATATCTTTAGAATTTGGTACTGCTGAGTGTTTGTTTGTTTTCTGCATGTTTGGAGCAAAACACACGAAGAAATGGCGATTCAGATGATGAGGTACGACCCTTACCAGGCTTGATACGGGTCTCACCAGACTTGGCCATTTTTCAGCTCATCACGCCTGGTACGGCCAGGCCGTACCAATTTGGTACGGGCCGTACATAAAGGCGTCCTGACAGATTCAAATTTGGGCAGAGGCTATTTAAAGCGGGGAACTCTCCAATTTCGGCATTGATTCCATTCCAGATCCATTTGAGAGCACAGTAAGAGAGAGAAAGAGAGCTAAGGAGCTAGGAGCAAGAAGGAAGGAAGAGGAAAGAGGCGAAACTCGACGGATCTAGCTTCCTCCTCTCGATCCCTTCGATCCATGGCTATCTCTCTCCCTTTTATTGTATTTTTAGATCAGATCATGTGCTGTGAGTAGTTATTTTAGTTTCTAGGGTTTAGAGATTGATTCTTGATTTGTTTTGATTTTCTTTGACTTGTATCTTGTATGAACTCTTTTGATTGATTGATTGTGATTACTTTGCTATCTCTTGCTTTGCTTGCTGTGATTGTGTATGATGCACCTCTAGGTTTAGATCGAACCTATCAAGGTCATGTGATCATCTCATTCTCTCATCCAAATCAAGTGCTTAGGGTAGAATAGTTCGAATTGAAGCCGAGAGGTTGAATTCTCCTCTAATCGACAGATTAGAGGGTGCCTTAGGTCTCCAATCAACCAGCTAGGGTAGATCTGTACCAACACACGAGAGTTGAGGTGTAGAAATCCCTAAAAGGCACTCAATTGCATTCCAACCTAGATCTTGATCCAACAAACGATGGTTGAGGGTTAGGAACCTTAGGTATGGTCAATTGAACCTTTCTAAAGAGTTTAGCACAAGGTACCAGCAAGGAAATGCATCAACTCGAACTGGTAAGCTCTGTTCTGGGAAGCCAGTACGGGTCTTACCAGAGTGGTGCGGCCTTGCCTTACCAAGTGAAGTACGGCCTAGCCGTACCACCTTGGTACGGGCCGTACCACTAGAGGCAGATCAGAGATGAAATCTGAAACCCTGGAAACGCCTTTTATCCATAATCAAAACACAATTTACATTTCTTCTAGCATTTTATTACATCTTCCTGAATTGTTTGAATTGCTTGAATTTACCTTTTTAGGAAATTAAATACCAAACAAAACCATTTCTCACTTCTAGTTTTTGATTAAGTTCGATAGATTCTAACCTCGTAATTGCCCGTCCCTGTGGATCGATACCCGATTATACTACCCGATAGGGGTTGTGCACTTGCATCCCTTACTCGTGGAGTGTAAACGCGGTTTTAAAAGGTGCGCCCTCAAGCGTACCGAAACTTGCGTTGCGCTTTGCGCGCATCAGGACCCTATACCATGGGTGTCAGTCTGGCTGGTATCCTGAACATGCCCTTACTCCCCTGGCTTGTATACTGAGCATCCCTTGCTCCTCTAGTGTACCACTGGCACTAGTGTTGCTTGTCAAGTCTTTTACCTTTTGTAATGACACTTTGTTTTGCTTGGCTTGTCAGTTATGCTGTAATACATGGGGAGTTCCCTTGATATGTGGACGCATTTTTCAGTTCTTTTCTGGTGTATGTAGTCATATGGCTTGCTATGGTTGTTCCAGCCTATGACATATGCCTTTTTTCTGGGTTTTAGGTATGGATGTACTTGAGTTTGCCTCCGGTCGATGATGAATTTTAATAACGACCGAAATTTTGGTACTGCTCCTTATTGGGGTCCAGTACCTGATTAAGGAAGTCGGGTGTGCTGCTAAGACCAATAAAGGCTTGGGTTTTTCTGGGTAGTTCACATCTTGTTGTCATTTTTCCATTCGAACTTTGTATTGTTTCTTTCTTTTATATAATGGAAGGGCATTATGCCTCTTTATCAAAAAAATAAAATATATATAATACTTGATATACCACGTGTAAATACTAGTTGCGCAGAACATAGAGTGCAAGAATAACATATTTTAAATAAATTGTGTACAAGACTTCCTGAAAATAGAATAAAAACACATACATTCTAATATATTAGTAAGACTTTACATTTAATGAATAATAAAGTCAGACCTTTAATTTATACATCTTATCAGGTGAAAATTAAAAATATTGATTAAGCAGTATGGGAGTGTTAAAATATCTTATCAGTACAGAATGTTTGTTAATATGGATAATGATGTCGTCGTTGTCCCTTAAAATCAGAGGTGATACATTGTTTTGGACCTCAAATCTGGTGTTACTAATTGGGGCAAAAAATTGAATTGATGGTGACTCGTATGATACCGGAACGCTTTTTACATCTTGAAAGCTAAATTTCACCGTAATTCTTGTACCAGTAATTAGGACTTTGAGCCTACCCGTAAAATTCTATGATTAACCCTGGGCCCAAGCTAGCTAGCAAGACGCCTTTGTAACTTCAGCCAAATACTAGTTAGAACACAAGAAAAAAAAAATGAAGTAAAATCCTTCTTTTAATTTTCTTCTTTTAGAAAAAAAAAAAAAAGATTGAAGGACAAGTTTACAAAGAAAAAAAATCCATATCCGTCCATAAGCACAATTTACACGTGGGAGCGAAGGGGGTTCGATGAGCATCAAACAAAATTTGGCTTAATATCTGATCTGGATCGTTCAATCTGTGTTGAGATTCGCACGACCTGCTTAAATTCACATGGCATTTTATAATTTTAATTCTCCGCACAAATTTCAACACGGATTTTTACAATTCCGACAAGAATAAAAAGAAGTAAAAAGTAGGAAATTAAAAGAAGCTAAATAAGCGTTAAGCAATCAACATCAAATCATTTTCTTTTTGAAAGGTGTAAAGAAAGAAAATTAAGATCAAGTTTCTGAGAAACAAAGTAAAGGGGTGCAAGGTAGTGCAAGGTAGCCCTGATCATTCATCCACCGAATCCAAATTGAATAATCTTGCAATTCGCATCCACAGCTCTGCTTGGGTCCTTCCTGAATTAGACGTACCAACAATCGCTCAAATTGCATCTAAATTTAGTCACTTTACAGGTATCTCCTCTGATTTTTTTATCAACTTTATTCCCTCTTATCTCTTACAAAAAGGTGTATATATATATATATATTTCTACTTCCATGTTTGATGGAAGATGATATTTTCATTTGCAGGAGACCTAACTTAGGCTCCTCCTGATCATGATTTTTGAAACTGGATCACTTTTATCTTTTAAGGGGCCCCTGTTCTATGATTCAATTTGGATCAAATTTTTAATTTATGCTAAGAACTTCAAATTTAGTTGCTTTAATTCACAAGTAAAACTTAAAAGACTTGATCTATGATTTGAGGTGTCTTAAATCGTTGGCTGCCGGCACAATTTTGTCCAATCGAAACCAGTGGCAGAGCCACATTGAATGAGGGATAGTCTACCTTTGGATTTTGAAATCTGGGTATAGATCTATGTATAATTGGGTTGTTACTTATTTCTGAAGAAAATTTTGCCTATCAGTGAATACCCCACAGTTTGAATTAGTTAATTCACAACAGTCTGCAACCCGCTAATCGTACCAGTAAAATATTTTTCCTATCCTTGATAGAAATCCTGACTACACTCGTGACTGAAATCCGAATCCCCAGATACATGTCATCTGAAGCAATTTTTCTCTTATGATCGAGTTACCGATGGGTGAGTTTCATAATATTCAAAAGAGAGAATCGGTTATATACCCATCAAAAGTTTTGAATTTGGATATTTGCCCATATCCTATTCAAAATTTACCTCAAATTTGAATAGGATATGGGCAAATATCCAAATTCAAAACTTTTGATGGGTATATAACCTATTCCCCCTATTCAAAATTACTCTTAAATTAATAAAATTTTATGAAGTTTGTCCATCTCTACCTTATAACAAAACAATACAAAACAACATAATATTATAACATCTACAGCAGGTTGCATCATTTTCCTCGCAATCAGATGTCAGAACTCAAAATTCTACTACTAACACACTATAATATATCACTGTCAGTCTGTTACATAATATTAACACTTCAGATATGATATATAGAGCTAGCATAGATTTAGACATTCCAACGGTTTAACTTTTTTCCAAATACGCACAAAAAATCTCTAATAAATCCAGCAGACGAGAACTGCGTGGCACGCATTTTCTAAGATTTAACATTTCACATGTAATGCTTGCATTGTCACTTATATATAATAGTCCTTAAAAAGCAAACAGAGGTCAAGATTTTGAATACATACATTTATGGACGACATAATTCTTTTTATTTTAGCATGCAGCTTGTAGTATGTAGATTATATACTAAAACTTATTTATTCGGCTCTCTAAATTCTTAATATTCAAGTCAAGAGCTTAGTTTTTATAATTTGGTGTATCAATACCACATCTCTCGCGTCCATTTTAAGATTTAATTCCAACTCGCCACTGATTGCACAATCATCTTTACGAAACTATTGGAGTACCATAACCTCAAACAAAACAAATTTTAAGAAGAAAAAAAGGAACAAAGAAAACTTGAACCCAGTAATATATAGATGAAGGATTTGATGTTCATGAAGATAGAACCCTTATATTTGCCCACGGGCAAATTACCAAGAGAAAAAAAAAGGATAGATGGAATATACATGATTGGTCTTGCTACAGTATACTATTTTGTTTCAAGCAAGATGTGACAAAACCCCAGAATCTCCTGTCAAGAAAAACACTAATCTGGTGATATGCAGTTCAAATATAAATTGAAACGCAAAAAATCTTCCTAAACACTAGGCCCATTTAACCATATCGGAATTTAAAGTTGTATAAAGACTAAAGAGCAACTAAGGGAGAGAATTGGGCTATGCGGCCCTAAAATAACCACAAATTTCATTATTATTTAATAAAGCCCGTAAAGCTGGACAAGAGGATTTGCCCATGTTTAAAACTGGATCTATTCAAAGTGAAATCCTCATTATCAGAGGAAGGAATTCACATCACCCCGGTACCGTAATAGGAAATCTTTTACAATTACTTGATTTGATCTGGATCGTTCTTTTTAACTTGGCACGAATCTCAAAGCCCAATAATACTGCCCCCTCCGTCAGCTCGAATCCCAAACCAGCTGAGAGTTAATCTCAAACCGTAAAATGAAGGGAATCTTTTACGATACCGGAGAGGATATTGCCCCAGAGGAAGGGCGTTTTTATTTGGTTGCCTCATGCATTGCAGACCAAAGCTAGTCTATAAAAATTGTAGAGTAACATGTTCAGATATTCTCCACCAGGACCCTCGTCAGTTGTCAGTTTGTCACCCTTTGGAAGAAACAGAATAACTAGAAGAAAAAGAATTCGGAAGAAAAAAAATAAGGAATTGCGTGTATGATATTGTAAAGATATTATTTTGTAATGAACCTCAAGTTTCTTTGTTACGTACCAGAGCTGATGCACAAGGGGTTCATAAATCAAACACACTTATTTAGTTTTTATACGAAATTATTGCCTATCAAAATGAATCTATCGAACAAAATTATTTAAGAAGATTTAGTATTTAAAAATGGTCAAGAACTAACGATATGGGCTACAGTACAATGCAATGTATATACCTCTTGCCGCATTTTTACCCGATCTTTTTATTAAACTTTTCGTAAAATTTTGAAAAGTAAGTTATAAATTATAACATTCAGTTAATATGATTGCTGATTATTGTTAAAATAAATTAAAAAAACATTGTAGTTGGACGTTATAACATTGTCATTTTTTTCTTCAGTTCTAACTGTTGCTGCTGTGAGATTGCTTTTAACGAAAAAACAGTGTAGCTGGACGTTATAAGAACTGCTGTCGTGAGATTGCTTTTAACGAAAAAACACTGTAGCTGGATGTTATAAACCATAACGTCCAGTTACAATTTTTTTTAACGATCATATTAACTGGACATTATGGTTTATAACGTTCAACTACAATGCCCTGGACGTTATAACCATAAAGTTTTTTCTATATTTCAAATTTCATGAAAATGTACCCCATTATCAATATTTTTTTATTTTTCCTATTAATGAAAAAGGGCATTTTTACACTTTTGTTGAATTGGTTCGATAAGAGGCCTCAACAGATTCGTTAAATTAATTTATTTATTTTTGGTGTAAAGTCCGTAGGAGATTTTATTTATTCAAAGAGTTACATAGTAGTTGTTATCCCTAACGGCACCTAGAGGGGATGAGAATAGATATGTTTAAAATTTAAACTCTACAACTTGTAACTATCTATCGGATAGACAAGTTTGAAAGTCGTTAATCTATCTACTGTAAGCTCTTGGCGGAATCAAGAACTTGTAAATTAAATAAATATTTGATGGGATAAATCGTGATCAGGCTAATAAAATTTATGTCACACCCCAAATCAGGATTTTCGAATTAGGGTGAGATCGGTCCCCGCCTCGTATCTAATAATCATAAAGACACGCAAGGCTAAACAAATATAAATATCATGCAACAGCGGAAGCTAAATAAAACAAACAACAATAGTCATAAATATCAAATAAACATCAATGCATACATAACATCCATATAACCCACATCACGATAAAATAATCTACGCAAGGGGATACATGATCTATCGAGTCCAATGTACATAACAAAAGCATTGGACTCGTAAACCTATTAAAAGTCCTAAACAACTAGTCAAGCAACGTGGCCATCGGGGACAGCTTCTGATGTCTCCTGCTGCGGATCGCCAATCCTATACCTGAAATCCCACATCAAAAGGTGGGTGAGTGAATGATCGCCCAGTATGTGACTCAGTATTATCCCTTCAGGGATCCAAAGTCAAAGCACATTTTTAAATTGTAACCTACGTAAATTTCGATAATTGTTTCACTTTTAATACACATGCTGCAGTAATTAAACCTACCATATAATCTACAAAAGAAAATACATATAGTACTGATATGATGCGATTATCCTATTATGACAACATGCCAAGATTTCTCAAAGTAAAATACAAGAGAATGTATATGAATATCCAATTGAGGTCCAGTACCTAAGTACTGGGTGTACAAATCAATATAGTAATAATATGGCTAATCTATCACCCCGTGTCGTGCCAATTTGAATTTCTACTCCAAAACGATATAACACAAGTACTGCGATCCGGGGGTGCAATGATACTCGATGCTTAAAAACATTGAGCATTGCCCCAAAGACGTCAACCCCAGGTCGGTGCACGCTAGCAGATGGTTATATCAAATTCCGTGTGTTTTTCCTTACCCTAAGACGATTCATCATCCAAACATATAAAATAGGAGAAATCATACAAGCATGACGTAAAAATAAGTTAATCCGTTTCCTCATGAGCAGACAATGGAACTCCACCGTCCGGCCAGACCAATGGAAAAAGGGCTCGAGTTCGGCCCGTGCAATAAAAATAAATATCTGCCACCGTAACCGCAGAAGCTGTATTAGACATGTAGCTCCTAATGTAGGGGGATCACTCCCGAATCGTCTTCGTGCCTCTGGGCTCGAGTCCGGCCCCCACATAATGGTAAAATAAGCGAAAATAATATAATAACAACCATAATACATAATATAATCCCCTAAAAGACCATCCGAGAGATCAAGTGATCTCTCGGCTCAATGGCTAACGGGCCGACCAGTTTCATACCAACTGGCTGGAACGCAGTCACTCGGTCTTCTTCTCAACTCTCACCAATGCATATGCTACTACATAATATGTTGTCCTCTACGAGTAGACAACTAATATCTTAAATTAATATGTTGTCCTCTACGGAGGTGTTACTGTAGAATGAACAGTAACACCCCATTCAACTTATAATGGGTTATAATAACAAGGACTCCACTTGCTAGTTACAATCACAGTGTCTAAGTAACGTGGCGGTCCGTTGGGCTATCCAGCAAGAGGTTCAACTTGCAACAGACACGTGTGTGTTTTAAATGTAGGTATGAAGCCTTTAGTGCAATTAAAGAAAAAAAGGATGTTTGGTCTAGTGCTATGATTCTCGCTTCGGGTGCGAGAGGTCCCGAGTTCGATTCTCGGAACACCCCGCCAATTTGTTTTTTTCATTTCTTGCCCGTCTTTTTTAATTTGATTCGACCTCGCAGAATTTAAAGTGTAAATTAACCATACAATAAGTGTAAATTAAACAGACTAGAGCTATGTATTTGGATAACAGACACGGATTGTTCAAGAAAGCATATGAAAGAAGAATGACAATTAAACAAGTGACCGTGTTCTCCAGCAATGAATGAGCCCCGAACTGCACTAATTAGCCATCCAATAAAAAACAAACATCGGTGATAATTAACCATAGTTGTCATAAGTATGTTTTTTTTTGTCTTCTCTAAATTTAATTAAAAATAATAATTTGTGGATAAATTCTACTTCAAGCTTTTAAAACAATTGAATTCAACATAAATCTCACAGTTTCTTACGGCCAATGTAATTGTGATACGAATCAATAGTTTTTCTGTCATTGTCTGATTTAATTGTTTTGGTGGAATTTTTTCTTTTCAAAATGAAAGGCTCAAAGGCACGACAGAATGAACATTGACCGTACTAAAAGAGCATTCTAATAAACTCAAAACACATAATTAATACAAAATCTGATTGATAAAAAGCATACAACATAATGGATTTTTCCAACTCCTGAGGTCTCGTGGAAAATTAAATACTGTATCCTCAGGTAGAAGAAGCATCAAGCCGCCTTTGAATTTCATCAAGATAACTGCTGACTGTTTTGAATTCTGTTTTTCTGTCATTGGCTGATTTAATTGTTTTGGTGGATTTTTCTCTTTTCAAAATGAAAGGCTCAAAAGGCACGACAGAATGAACATTGACCGTACTAAAAGAGCATTCTAATAAACTCAAAACACATAATTAATACAAAATCTGATTGATACAAAGCATACAACATTATGGATGTTTCCAACTCTGAGGTCTTATGGAAAATTAAATACTGTATCCTCAGGTAGAAGAAGCATCAAGCCGCCTTTGAATTTCATCAAGATAACTGCTGACTGCTTTGAATTCTATTTTTCTGTCATTGTCTGATTTAATTGTTTTGGTGGATTTTTCTCTTTTCAAAATGAAAAGCTCAAAGGCACGACAGAATGAACATTGACCGTACTAAAAGAGCATTCTAATAAACTCAAAACACATAATTAATACAAAATCTGATTGATAAAAAGCACACAACATAATGGGTTTTTCCAACTCTGAGGTCTCATGGAAAATTAAATACTGTATCTCAGGTAGAAGAAGCATCAAGCCGCCTTTGAATTTCATCAAGAGAACTGCTGAGTGCTTTGAATTCTGCGGTTTCCGTGAAATCCCCTGCCTGAAAAAAATACTCACTTTTGAATAATATGTAAAAAGCTGATGAAGTAATAGTTATAATACAGTTCAGTTCACTATGAACTGTCAGTTTCTCCAACACATTCTTGTTTTTGACCAATTAATAGGGAATGATTTCATTAGGGGACCGACAAAACCTTACATATTCACTGGACATCTATGCAACCCAAAATAATTCACTGGACATAATGCATGTGCCTAAAAAAAGAACATCAGTTTCCCTAGGAAAAACACCGAAGGGACCTCTTTCCCCGATTTTTTTTTTACATGAAGGGTAGTTTGGCTATTTGTTTAGAGAAATTGAGATGGGGCATAGAAGTGCATATGATATTTGACTGTTTTAAGGCAAACATTGAAGTTTCATAATAGAAGCAAGCGATAAACCTGTTTTAATTTGCTTTTCAGGTACTGGTGCATCTGAGCTGCTGATAGCTCTCTCCCCTTACCACTAGAAGAAGAAATTTCCACACAAATAATATTACATAATTGTAGGGACACGTGAGCAAATATTTTGAACTTCTTTTCATCATGCCAAAGCTCTGACCCCTGTTGACACAAAATTTTAGAAGGAAAAGAAGTGAGACAATTTGTCCATGCCTTTGCATTAGATTATAATGTACTGCGAGTATGATTTACCTGGAGTGATCGAAGCTGCTTTGACAGTGCTTTGGAGCACATTGTAAGGTCACCTTTTATTTTGTGCCACCTCGCATAAATACCCCATATGCCTTCATTTAGGCTGTTTTTAACTATCTAAAAGACAGAAAAAGGCACTCCCGTTTATAAGAAATTTAACTTCCACATATATTGTTTAAGGGTGAAAAGCACAGAAAATTTATCCTCCAAAAATAAACCATCATGTTAAGGATCGTAATATACCTGTTGTATTATATTTCCAAGCAAATCCATCAAGAAATCAAACTCCCTTTGTTCTATAAGGTTATTTGAATGCAACTCTGACTTATTAGAAGAATCATCGGTAGAATTATTTGCTTCACATTTATTGCCAAATGGAGATATAGAAGTGTCCTGTGACCTTTGTTCAAGCTTACACATTATCTTATCCAAAATTAGTACATCAATCCGTTTGTTAGATGACAAATCTAAAACCTTCTTTACGGCTTCCAGTGCCTGTATTGAAATGAAGTCATAACACAACAACTCTCCAAGTTAGCATCTTCTTCAAAGAAAACAAGTTGTGACACAAAGGAAACCATCCATTCGGCACGAAAAGCAACATTTCGGATTATTTTTTTATACCGCTTCAGCAACTAGGCCATTGGCTACATATATCATGTACCAGTTCCTTATGTCACAACTCAATTTCTTTTTTTTTTTCTTACATATGCCTTTCTTCTGCTGTTTGGAAGCTTGGGATTAAAAAATAGCTGATGCATATAAATTCTATCTTTGCTAAAAGTACATTCAATAATGAGAAAACTATTTTTTTTAGTTTAGAAAGCAAACATTTCGTACCAATCAACACCAGATTCCATGTTTCTATTTTGATGGAACCATCAGGACAAAAAAGGCCGACAAAATGATTTCAGATAATACCTGGCGAAGATTTCCAGAGTCAAAAGCAACTTTGCTGAAATTCTCCCAAACCTCCCAACTATTCCTCTTGTATTTGATTGCCTCCTTGAAGGCAATGCATGCCGCTTCGCTCTTATTCCTCTTCATATGCAAACAACCAATGTTATTCCATGCCTCCCCATTTTCAGGGTCTAATTGAACCGCTCGAGTAAATGCATCCACTGCTTTATCTAAATCTTGGTCCTACAAAAGGGTGGACAAAAGGCCTTCAATTTCTAAATACTAAAGTATAGCACTATCATTTCTAAAAAAAAAAAACAATAAGAGCAAAACCTTCCAAGCAGCAGCACCAAGAGAAAACCAGCCATCAGGATACAGTGAATTCAAGGCCAATGCTGATTCCCTAAAAGTGTATGGCCAAATGTATAATTACCGTTTTAACAATAGATAACATGCTCAAAGAGTAAATTAGATGTTCATCAACTAGTGAATTAACCTACCAAAGACTTTTGGCAGTTTTGAAGTCATCTCTATTATATGCACTTCTCGCCAATGAACGCTGACATATGTAAATAAATAAAGTGATATTTTAGCATACACTCATAAGCAAGTTCAGCCAATGGGTAAAAGAAACAAAGAGAATAAAATTACCATTGCTCGAGCAGATTTATTATTTGAAACTTCCAATGCTTTTTCATAATAAGTATCAGTGGTTGTGACATCACCTAGTGAACACCTGTGAAAGGCAAATTCCATGCAATTTTGAGATTACAAGACTTTTGAGTTTCTTCAACGGCCTCCCAGATACAATGAGTTGAATGAAAACAAATAGAAGCGACTAAATTGTAACAACAACAATAGTAATTAATATCTAGAGTTAGAATACCTTCAAAATATTTTAATATCAATTGTTAGAAACCACAAAATATAGGTTTCATAATTGAAACTCCACACATCATATGTGACATGCACCATCCATAATTTATTATATAGAAAACAATGAGAATTGCTGCCAGTATTACAGACGCCAAATAACTTCAGGTTCTTAATAGTCCGTATTTCATAGAATAAATTATCATCAAAATTGTAAAATGAAGATATTTGCAACGGATCCTATCCCAATAATTCATAAAAATAACAACAAATAAACAAATAAGTGAACAAAATACTCACAATAATCTTGGGTCATTGGGTTTATCTAGTAACCGTGCCTTGATAAGATCAACTGCAGCTGCCTTTTTACCTAAAAATCTGCTCATAGAAAACGAAAACCAAGTCATAATCCCCTTTAATTGCATGAGGGGAAGAATTAGTGATGATTTCAAAATAAGATATTGCTATAATTATTATACCTATAACAATCGATTAAATTATCCCATAGCTCAAGATCTTCTAGTATTGTCAATGCCTCGCTTATTAATCCACAACTTATTAATAGTTCGCTGTATTCCCTGAAAACCAAAATAGAGCAGAAGAAATAAGAAAAGGATATTTGCAAGAACGATGAATTAAAGAACTACAAAAGAATAGAAGAAAAATAAATATTTTACTTCCTCAATGCAGGTATAGTTGGCAAATAGACACCAAAAGCCAAGCGAATCCTTTCTGATGCTTCCGGAACAGGTTTCTCATTGAGTTCAACCTAGAAAAGAAAATTTCTAGCATAAATGATTTGAGAAGAAAAGAAAATAAGATTGAAAATGCCTGAAGTTTATGTTGCAATGTAGCAGTAACTTAATTTTGAGATAATAATAACTGAGTGGAACCTAATCCGGCTTGTACAGGAACGGCAATGTAAGAAAGAGAAACCCTTACTAAATTCTCCATCATTAGTAGTGCCCGCTGCTTTGTGCGGCCACGATCTGACTCCCATCTAACGCGTAAAAGATCACACAAGCATCTCACCTAAAAGAGTATTTAATTCGATTAAGCCTTGTAATGAAATAATTAAAGATAAATGCATCAAGAAGACTTCTGTGAGTTGAGATGGTAGTACCGCGTAGTAAGAAATCTTTTGAGAATCAATCAACTCTATATATGGAGCTTTATCCCATCCTACAATTAGAGAAACACGAATTACACCAGTAATATTGTATTTACTTTAGGATGCTGAGCTGAATCAAACAGAGGTCAAACTTCATTACAGAACTCATGTACCTGACATCTCATCATCCCTACTGGTACGTCTCAGCTGTAGGCATTCTCCCATCACAACTGCTTGCTGCAAACCCTTCAGTGATATGTTTTTGCCGTTCTCAAGAAAAACATTGTTTCCATTGGATTCTTCAACATCTTCACTCAGCACCAATCTTGGAGCCCTCAATATTTCACACGATTCATCCTCTTCATGAAGGACAGAGCTATCATTACCATCTTTCAAAGTTGTAGGAGCTTCACTTGAATCTTCTGTGTTTGCTAAAAGTACTAATTGGGCTTTTGGGTTCACCTAAAAACACAGGATAGTCTGGTTAAGTTTCTTTTCTACACCAAAATTTCAAGAGAGGCTACGATACTATGCATAGCGCATAGCAGTCCGTACTATTGCTGCTTCATATCTCCGTTTTCAATGTCCAAACGGGTGATCGGAACCGCTCATCGTGATGTCCATATGAAAATGTACTTGGTGACTAAATTTTCTAATTTTTAGAATTTGTTTTACTACTTTTATAGATAGGTAGAAAATCACTACTTTCAAATGGTCCAAATATTTTAGATCAAGTGATTTTCTACCTTTCTAAATAAATAGTAAAAAAATTCTGAAAAATTTAAAATTTTGTTTACAAGTACATTTTTATATGGAGATCATGGTGAGCGGTTCAGATTGACCGTTTAGACTTTGAAAATAAAAATATAGAGCCATAGCATGAACCGGTGTGCGTTATGCATAGTACCGTAGCATCACTCAAATTACAATATCCCATATGCTCGCAAAATCTGAATTATTAGCCAAGCTCATAAACAACTGATAAAACTGTGCCATCCCGTGCCTCCCCACATTTTAACGAGCCAAAGTACTAATCTTTTGTAACTCTTTTACTTTTGAAAATGGGCATATGGGGGTGTTCAGCAACCCTCCTTAAGGGGTGGAGGATTAAAAGTTTAATCCTTGCTAAGGAACATGTGTTCTGTGAAATGGTAGGATTAAGAAAGAAGCCTTAGTGTGAATAGAATATATATTATAGTATGCAAATCCCAAATTACCCCTCACAGTAATACCGTTGTCATGTACAGTCCACATTTCTAAATCCTAATTAGTACCAACTGGTATGAGTGGTTGAGACTTTGAAATCCAATTATCTAATTAGCACATATACTGGTACAATTAATTCACCTTAAATTAGCAACTGATATTACTCTCACAGTATCGTGATTCTGAGTTCTAAATTAGCAGTTGAGGTCAATCATATAAAATCAATTACACAGCAAAAAATTTCAAGCTAACTCAACAACTCAACAATTCAAGAGGATGCAAGCCTCAGTTCAATTCACAATCAACAATACAGATCAAGCTTGAATAGGAGTATGCATGAATAGGAGCCGTGAATCAAATCCAACTAAAAGAGATGTATCAAAGCATGATACTAGAGAAAAGTCACAGCAGTATTTAGCAGTTTGAAAGCGGAGATGAGCAAGCCAATGGTGAGCACTAAACCAGTGAAATTATTCAACAAAAGAAAATCAGTAAAAAACGAAGAAATCAAAAGGAGAACAAAAAAAGGGAAAATTATTCAACTTCTTAGGTCCATGTTCATCCCTAATCTCCTGATGAGTTGACATGGCGGGATCACGAACGTCCACGTCATCGTCGAGCTCGGTGGTGGCGGTCGGATATGGTGAATGAGATCTCGATAGATAGTGTATCGACACGAACTCCCCTGTGGTATTGGATGAACGAGTTCATCGCTGCAATTGCCAACGAATTCGCTAGAAAGATCGGGAAGAAGATGAACATTTCTCTTTTATGCCTAGGGAACCGTTCAAGCAGGAGAGAGAATGAATGATAAAATATAATAAAATAATAAAAAGAAGCTTAAGAAACTCCTCAGCTGAGGATAGAACAGTAAATAAAAACACCTTTTTGAGCTTCCCTTTGAGCTTAAGGAAGCCAATTGTCTAAGGAGAAGAGACACTCGCCTTAAATTCTTGATCTAAGGAGAGGCCTTAAGCCTATCTAAGGAAGTGATGTTCGGCTGACTAAATGAGACAAGGAGCTTTAAGGAAACTAAGCTGTGGTGCAGAACAGGTACATGATATGAAGGGTATATGATATGACTCATATTTTGCAAGGTACAGATTTCTGATTTTGCCTAATCATATTCATGGTTTTGGAGGGATACACACAATGCGAGAAAAAAATTCATAGAGCAATCCATGCTTTTGATATGCATACAATAAAACTAGATGCAAATTTCACATGTATTTGAGCAATATATAAGAAAACTTTGAGACCACATGTTAGATAACCTGGTGAATTGTACGAAATCCAAGAACCCCAGTCAGAGAAAGGTCCACTTTGCATTCTTCTTTTGCACAGTCCAAATGCTTCCTATTGCATATAAAAAGATAGAAACATAACAATTGGAAAATTATAAATAAAAGGAAATAAAATAACCAACCAAATTAACACAAGTGTAAATGTAATAATTTACAATAGGAACCTTGAAGCATCAACACGGCCATATTTATAATCTACCATAGCTGCTTCCAAACAGGCCATACATGCAATAGTTGAACCTTCTCCTTCCGCAAGCAAATCACGCCAATATTTAGAAACTTCTTTTAATTTACCAAATTGGGCCAACATATCCTTTTTGTGCAACTCCAATTGATCAAATAAAGAAGAGGAGAGCTCGTCCAAGATTCTTTGTTGGAGGAAAACAGCTCTATATAGCCACCAACATATGCTGAGTGAAGAGTTGCTTGATTTTGTGAATAAATCCTTGATATTTCTGAATATTATTTTAGCACAAATTAGGTACTGCACAAGAAAATAGAACAACTTAGGCTATATAATAACTAAGAAAAATATTTGAAACGGCCAAAGTAGCACATAACTGATACTCTGGTACTGTACATTGGCCAAACATTGTGCATTGAAGTAAGAAATGACTGGCATATTTAAAATACAAACACAAAGTATTACTACCAAGAGAAGACAGACAACACTAGAAAGATCAAGCTGGTACCAGTAACATTTTTTTTTTTAATATTTTGAATATAACTTGGAATGAGTACCTGTAAGAGAGAGAGCTTTCCTTGGATATGTGACCCAACCGAAGACAGCTCGTTTGCAGCCCACAAATCCCACTTCGCTCCAGTTGTATCATCTCCATTTGATTTAACACCTCCAACCTTTACAGGAAAGGGAGACAATTTTCCAATAGGCCTTCATGAAAGCAATTAGACAAAAGAAAAGAACTTGCATTAATAAGTCAATTGGTATGTACATTAAGAGAATGGAAATTACATGACCACCTCCCATGCAAATCAGATCATAACCAAATATAAGCCGACTTTGGAGGCTAGAAAACTAATATCAGTTCTACATGCATATTTTAAACAACCTCTTAATCAAATGCTTACCCAGCCAGGTTTTGTTGTGTAAAAGCTAGAAGCGCTGCCACACCGAAACACAACAAAATCGCACACTTGATTTCTCTCTCTTCCTCATCCAGTCCTTCGATAAAATCCCTGACTTTTCCTTCCAGCTCACGATAAAATCCCTCGGCACACTCAATCGAGTCCTCAAACTGCCACTTGGAAGCAAAGCCGAAGGGCTCTTCCGACATGGCGGCGGTGCAGCATAGCGCCCCAGCATAATCTCCTTTCTCGATTGAAGAGAGGAGGGATTCACTGAGAGAAGGGAGGTGTGGCGATGGTGGCGTGGTGGTGACGTCAGGGAGAGTCGCGCGAAGGAGACGGAGCTCGACTTCGCGCAGGTAGAGTTGTTGGGATATGGAACTGTCATTTTTCACTATAGTGAGTGAGGGTAAAAGCTGTCAAAGTAATAGGTGGAATTAAGCAAAATAACATTAACATTACAAATCACCTTTCTTTAAGTTTATGGTCATGAATCTTTTCACAAGCTCTTGAGAAAAATTCAAGAAAAATCCCATCAAGACCAGTAATAAATCAGTAATGGTAAATTAAAATTAGGGTAAATTTTGCCAGAGGTCACTAAACTTTGTCTTTGGTCACAAATTGGTCACTCAAGTTTGATTTCTCTCTCTATAGCCATTGAATTTTTCATTTGTTCCAATCAAGTCACTCTATAATTTTTCCATCCAAAAATTAATAAAATATAACTTTTCGGTTAGTATTTTGGATGGAATGAGCATATTCTATTAGTATTTTGAACGGAATGAGCATATTCCGTTAATTTTTGGATGGAAATGTTAAAGTGACTTGATTGGGACAAATGAAAAGTTTAGTGGTCATGGAGGGACAAATCAAACTTGAGTGACCAATTCGTAACAAAGGGCAAAGTTTAGTGACCTCCAGCGAAATTACTCAATTAGTATTAAGTAATGATAGATCATATCACCAGAAAAGAGAAATAATGTACCTAGATTGCTTTTGGTATTAACAAAAAGGTCATGGGGACAAAATTGAACCATAAAGGGACCACATACCTCTCTATCATCCCATTTAATTTCTCTGAATCCTTTCCTTTCATCCTCTGTCATATTTCTCGCTGTTATATGCAACAAAAAAAGGAGTAAAAATTATTCAAATTGGTACTTCCAGCATGGAAAAATGACTACTTTGCTAAATAACCATTTACATTTACCCTCCATTATCACCAAGGTACAATTAGATACAGTAAAGATCAAACAACTCAGCTTAGTTACAGGTAGCTAACATATAACAAATAAAGTCGAAATCCCTACACTGAATTAAGCCAATAGATACCTCTTAATGGCTTGCTTAATTAAATTATTCAGTTGGTGATTGGTCAAGAATGAGCTTAGAGCTTAGTACTTTTAACAATGGAACAGACAAATTTTACTTCGTTTATGATTACACGAGTCAAGTTCCTGATTTTCATCTTCTATTACAATTCAAAAGAAAATACCTGAACTCCAGCTCCGAGAACATCATAAGGAAAAACAGAATTGAAATTCCTAGAAACATCGCGAAAACAAAGGTCCAGCGCGAAATTTCGCCATTTCCATCGGAAGAAAAAAAAGGAAAATTAAGGCAAGGGAAAAAGTATTACCTGCTCCCATGAGATCGTCGAGTAGAGCTCTTTGCGCATCCATGGCGATCCCGTTACGAAAACCCTGACCCTAGCCCGGGGCTTCTCACTTGCAAAATTAAAAGAGAGGATAAATTTAACCCTGTATTACCCAGTAAAATGATTCTTTGATCGGGATGTTAACAGTCTCGGATTTGAATCCGAAAACAGATTTCAAGATTTAAACTAAGCCCGGCCCATTGCTCACAAAGCCGACATTTTTATTAATATGCAAAGTTAATTACAAATTAATAAATGTACCCAGAACTCTGAGTTTTTCGAAAAATGTCCAAACTTGTCAGATTCTGACCGGTTTTCTGTTTTTTTTTTTTTTCCATTTACACCCTATAAGTATGGGTCTTTCCTTCCTTACAATTCACATCTCTTCTTCCCTCTAATCCCGTTTCAGGTATGGTTTTTATTTTATTTATTTTATTTTTTATTATATTTTTTATTTTTTTAGAATAATTAATTTAATTATTAAAAAACTAATTTAATTATTAAAAATAATTAATTTAATTCCTTTAAAAATAATTACTGTACACTCATTTAATTTTTTAAGATTTAGTGGACTGACCATTACATGTATACAGACATGATCCATTTATTTTTTTAATGTTTCGTAACCTACAATTGTTTACTATTTTCTAAAATAAATATGTATACAGACATGTAAATTAGTAACCTGACAATTGTTTACCATTTTCTAAAATGTAGTTTGTTTACCATGGCCTTTATTTCATTGGGAAGATGCTTAGTAATGCACACGGGACTTATTACAACAAAGATTTCAATTGCTTCATTTATGATTCTCGATGATATCTCACTTTTGGACCTGAAATTCATGGTTTACACAAACACTGGTTATAACCCAAAAAGTGGAACTTATAATTGGCAACCCGACATAGTCATCCCTCTAACGGAAAATGGGTTATTGCGAAATGAAAGGTAGACGAAGGGGGCATCAGCCTCGCCTACCGATAGGCAACAAAGAGGTATGTAACATTCATCAAAAATTATATTTTTTTCAATTATACCAACTTACTAAGTAACAAATGTAAATGCAGAGGCAAGAAACGCAGCAACTGCACAACAAAATGAGGGAGTTATGGCAGAGGCAAGTGGGTCCGGAGGGTCACGGAGATGCATCTGCTATGTTTGCCGAAGCAATGGGAGAGATAATTGCCATAGGAGGAGAGGCGGTTGGGATGCAATGAGAGCCATCTAGAATCCAACTGAGGAGGTCAACTAGTAGGCGTACAACAAGGGCATCTACAAACCAAGCAGTACCATCTGGAGGCCAAGCAGGGCCATCTGGAACCTAAGCAGGGCCATCTGGTAGCAAGTAGAGTCATCTGGTAGGCCATCTGGTAGGCTATCTTCTGCAAGTGGTTTCTTTCGCAGATTTAGTTTTAGACGTGGTAGTAATAGGTGATTTATATGTATGTTGTTGTGAACTTGTTTATTTAGATGCTGCTTCCAGAATGTTTTTATTTGCAATTTGTGTGGACTTTATTTGAAAATTGTGTGGACTTTATTTGCAATTTGTGTGTACTTTACTGTTTTGTACGAGACTCTGAATTGTGTGGACTTTATTTGCAATTTAATTGTGACTCTGAATTCTTTCTCACGCATTCATATTTAAATGAAACAACATGTGACTACTAAATAAAAAGTAATTCTTATTTAATTAATACTCAAAGAAATTACAATCTAATTCATCCAACTACAATAATACTACTTCTTAGAACCAAGCTCAAATACATCCAAATTTTAAACCCTACTAATACTACTGCATGGAATAAAGTCTACAACATAAATTCTTAATAAGAAGTACTACTTACAACAAGCCTTGAAGGTACATGGAACAAAGTCATCATTGGATTTTGCCGGATCTGGATCAGTCACAACAGACGAAGTGGTAGCCTTACCAGTATAAGTACACGGAACAAACTCATCGTTCGATGTTGGAGGCTCTGGATCAACCTTTTCTTTTTCAAACCAAAGCCGTAGGGGTTTTCCACAAGTCATCGTCTGAAATTTCATACCGAATAGGCCGTCCAAAAAATTCCTCCATCATACATACTTGACAGTTCCGGAGATTACGGCATACTTGACAGTTTTTACCTCGATCACTAATTGACCCTCCTCTCGCTAGGCCACGATTGGAGGACCTACCTCGGTTGCTATTGTTCATCCTTTTGGCCCCTTCAAGTATCGGCCTTTTCGCCTCAAAAATCGCCTTCTCTTTCTCTCTGTCCCTTCCTCCCTTTCTCTTTTGTGAGTTGAGTGAGTTGTGAGGGGGAGAGAGAAAAAAGAGTATTTATAGGGTTTAAACAGGTTAAAAAAAATAGGAAATCGGTCAGATTATGGCCAGTTTCTAGGGGAGAGGAAACCGGCCAGAACCTGGCCAGTTTGGGCATTTTTCCAAAAACCCAGAGATTCTCAGTATATTTATTAATTTGTAATTAACTTTGGATATTAATAAAAATGTCCGCTCACAAAGTCATTTTTACCCCGTTGAAAGAGGGAGCTCAAATATTATTAATTTTTGTATCTGTATTATTTCTTTATTTTCAAATTTTATAATAATAAAAAAAAATTTATATGTTGTAATAAAATCGTTAAATACGATCTTTATTATTTACACTACTACACATATAAAGAATATATTTTCTAGTTTTATATTTAGAAAATTGTTCTGCCCCTCCCCATCTCAATCTCTCTAACAAGTCATCTAAGTCCACTTATATTGGTATTTTTTTTCTCTCTTCTGTCCAAAAAAGAAAAGAAATTATTTGTATCTTTCTCTCATTACTCACCTCTCTCTTTTACATGTTTACAAAAAATATTTTTTTTTCTTCCGATTAATCTTGTCCATATTTCGAATTTAAAACTACGAACATCTTGTATTCAATTTCTCGTTCAAATGAGATATATATTGAAGAACCTTTTGGTTATATTCGCTTCCTTGTTTTTCTTCTTCTTAATATGCTAAGTATGAAAACTTGATATACCAAGTATAAAGACTTGATATGCCATGTATAAAGAATGAACTTTGAACCTTTAAATTACTTGATGTGTTATGTATACAGACTTGATATGTTAGGCATAAAGACTTACTGATATTAATAAAAGTTTAAAATCAATATATATTTTTTTAATATTTTACACTAGCTAGTCCTACTTTTGATACAAAGCATTTATGAAAGATTCAAATTCAAATTAAAGTCCAACTAACGCCAACTGTCCAGTCTTCATAAAGAATTGATACGTCAAGTATTTATAAAAACTCGGTATGTTAAATATAAAGACTTGATATGTTATGTATAAAGACACTCACGCATAGGTATAAAGACTTACACACACCAACTGTAAATACTCTAGTGACCTTTTAAAATGTGGTTCCAATCAAAAGTTGCTACTTTATCAATACCACATCTCGCACGTCCATTTTAAGAGGTTAATTCCGACTCGCCACTGATTGCACAATCCTCTTTACGAAACTATTAGAGTACTATAACCTCAAACAAAACAAATTTTAAGAAGAAAAAAAAGGAAGAAAGAAAACTTGAACCCAGTAATATATAGATGAAGGATTTGATGTTCATGAAGATAGAACCCTTATAATAAAAAAAAAGATAGATGGAATATACATGATTGGTCTTGCTACAGTATACTATTTTGTTTCAAGCAAGATGTGACAAAACCCCAGAATCTCCTGTCAAGAAAAACACTAATCTGGTGATATGCAGTTCAAATATAAATTGAAACGCAAAAAATCTTCCTAAACACGAGGCCCATTTAACCATATCGGAATTTAAAGTTGTATAAAGACTAAAGAGCAACTAAGGGAGAGAATTGGGCTATGCGGCCCTAAAAAAACCACAAATTTCATTATTATTTTAATAAAGCCCGTAAAGCTGGACAAGAGGATTTGCCCATGTTTAAAACTGGATCTATTCAAAGTGAAATCCTCATGAGTGAGGCTACGGTACTATGCATAGCACGAATTGGGTCCGTGCTACGGCTCAATATTTGAGTTTTCAAAATTCTAACGGTCGATCCAAACTGTTCAACATGATTATAAAAATAAGTACTTGCAAACCAAATTTTATATTTTTTCAATTTTTTTTACTATTTTTTTAGATAGGTAGAAAATCACTGTTTTTGGATGGTCCAGAATTTTCAGATCAAGTGATTTTCTACCTATCTAAAAAAATAGTAAAAAAATTCGAAAAAATGTAAAATTTGGTTTGCAAGTAAATATTTATTTTATAATCATGTTGAACGGTTTGGATCGACCGTTAAGATTTTGAAACTCAAATATTGAGCCATAGTACGGACCAACCGTGCTATGCATAGTACCGTAGCCTCACTCAATCCTCATTATCAGAGGAAGGGCGTTTTTATTTGATTGCCTCATGCATTGCAGACCAAAGCTAGTCTATATAAATTGTAGAGTAACATGTTCAGATATTCTCCACCAGGACCCTTGTCAGTTGTCACCCTTTGAAAGAAACGGAATAACTAAAAGAAAAAGAATTCGGAAGAAAAGAAATAAGGAATTGCGTCTATGATATTGTAAAGATATTATTTTGTAATGAACCTCAAGGTCAAGGGCTTGGTACTAGTTTCTTTGTTACGTACCAGAGCTGATGCACAAGGGGTTCATAAATCAAACACACTTATTTAGTTTTTATACGAAATTATTGCCTATCAAAATGAATCTATCGAACAAAATTAATTAAGAAGATTTAGTATTTAAAAATGGTCAAGAACTAACAAGATGGGCTACAATACAATGCAATGTATATACCCTCTTGTGCATTGGATTTTAATTCACTGGATACAAAGTCAAAAATTACATCTGAAGTGCTTAATATGTTCTCCATATTAAAATGTGTCTGGAGACCAAATTTTACATTTTTGTTTGAAAATTTATTACTATAAGATAGGTACGAAATCACTATTTTTCAAAAAAATCTGGACCATAAACAAACAACGATTTTCAAAAATTCTAAAAAAATAGTAACAAAATTTTGAAAAAAAAGGTTAAATTTGGTCTCCAAGCATATTTTAATATAGATATCACGTTGAACGGTTTGAATCGACTGTTTGAATTTTGATTTCTGTGATTTAGAGTCCAATATTCAAGAAGGTCAATATATTGCATTGTAGCTTAGCCTATCTCAAAACTATATATACTTAATAGGATTCATTACTTTCCTAGCTGTGCATTAATGGATGGAATAGAACTAGCTATTGAATGAAATAATTAAAAAGAGCTAGAATTATCCGTCAAATTAAATTTTTTAATATTGATAATAACAAATTACGTCGTATGTATCATCTCCCAATGCAATGGTGGTTACAGTTGTGGAAAAAAGATGTGCCTGTCTAAATAAAATAATGGTTTAGGAATCATTATTCTTGAGATTCAAAACAAAGATCGTTTTGTTAAAAGTGGTGTTGAGAAATGAAAAACAGAGTATGATTAATATTCTATTCTAATAAAATAAAAGTGGGTATGAACAGAATGATTAATAAAGAGTATGATTAATATTAACCGACATTTTTATTAATATCCAAAGTTTAATACAAATTATTATTTATACCCAGAATCGGACCCAATATCGAAAAATGCCCAAGCCGGCCAGAAAATGGCCGGCTATACTCCCCCCCTAAGCCGGCCATTTTCTGGCCGGCTTAGCCGTTTTTTTTTTTTTTTTTTTAAGAGACATTATGAAGAGAAAAAAATAATGAAATCTAACACTGAAAATTTAAATTTTTTTGTTTAAATTATTTGTTAGATTACTTCTTTTGATTTATAATTAGCATATTTATACTAAAATACACTAGATTACTTGAAATTATGTTAAATTACACTATATAACAATAAATCATGTTGAATTACACTAAATTACGTTAAATTACGCTAAATTACAATAACTTCGCTAATTATGCTGAAATACGGTAAATTACGCTACATTAGACCGATTCTGTGCCATCTTTCATGAATCATAAAAAATAGTAAAAAAATTTTGAAAATAGTAAAAACTGGTATTCTACAAGTTCATTATGTAACTAATTTACTGAGCTACTTGGATTGAATAATAGAAATGAAAATCTTAATCGAAAATTTCAACTCAAGTTTTGAGGCTCTTCCCTTTGTTTTTTGGTATTTCTGAATCTTGAAATCTGGCATAGATGGCACGGACGCATGCGCATTTTCGCAAGCTTTCCGAAAAGTGGTCATTTGTTGAAATCGGACACTCGAGCGCTGTTTTATGACCGTTTGAAGTTTCACCGTCGTTTTTCGCCTTTTCAGTGAAGATATCGTCCCTATTCATATGTAATTTGACGTAATTTAGTGTATTTTAGCGTAATGTAATATAATTTAGTGTAATTTAACATAATTTCAAGTAATTTAGCGTATTTTAGTATAAATATACTAATTATATATCAAAAGAAGTAATATAACAAATAATTTAAACAAAAAAATTCAAATTTTCGGTGTTAGATTTCATTATTTTTTCTCTTCATAATGTCTCTTATAATAATAAAAAAATGACTAAGGGGGGGAGTAAGCCGGCCAATTTCTGGCCGGCTTGGACATTTTTCGATATTGGATCCGATTTTGGGTATAAATAATATTTGTATTAAACTTTGGATATTAATAAAAATGTCGGTTAATATTCTAATAAGATCTTTTTTTCATAAAATAAAGAGTATGATTAATATTCTATATACTTTTTTCTTCTTTATGAAGGACCACACGATGCTGTTATTTTTTTTGTTGTGTTTTTACGATCAGGGGATATGAACAGAATCAAATGCCCAACAGGTGTGCGATTGATGGATTATTCTCTTCGAAAGTTACTTATAGAATAATAGAAACAATAATACAACTTTTCGTTGACACAATAAGCTCGAAGAATAAAGTGTTCTTTAATTAAAATATTTTACATGGTTGCTCTCCTACAAGATAAGCCTCTTAACTCAAAAGATTTTACATGGAGAATGCTGATCATTTATTTTACATCCTTTTATAGTATTAATCTGGGAAAAGTAGGTATGATATTTTCGCATAAACTTACGAGAGCAAAACTAGGGTGTGATGTGCTCACCAAGAAGAATTGGTGAGCACACCTCCAAAAGACTATCGGATTGACTTCGAACTACGAATTCAAACCTTTAAAATTCATGAACTTCGTAAGTGATGCATGTACATGCAAAAATTTTAAAGTTTCGAATTCATTTAGTATATGGTCAAGCGGTCAAAACAATGAACATTTTATAAGTTATTTTTTAAATTGTTTTATGTATTCATTTTTCATCGTTGTTTTGACCGCTTGACTATGTACTAAATGAATTCGAAACTTTAAAAATTTTGCATGTACATGCATCACTCACGAAGTACATGAATTTCAACTGTTTGAATTCGTAGTTCGAAGTCAATCCGATAACCTTATAGAGGTGTACTCACCAATCCCTTTTGATGAGCACATCACACTCTAATTTTGCTCAACTTACAATATGGACAAGCACCTGCTTAAAAATGCAAACGCTGCGTTGAAATACTAAGTTGTTGTTCGAATGTTGTACTATATGAATAAAGAAATCAAAAAGGCTTTTAATTGAAATTTATTAGACAGACAATACACGAGATGAATAATAATTTCAGATTTTCATTAATTACTGGATAGATCAAGCCGTTTAATTTTTTTAGCTTTTATAAATTAGTTTATATAGATATTTGTCTTCTTTTATTCTAATCTTATTTATATCTATATTTTAATTTACTTATTTTCATTATATTTGTTGATATATGACAGCATTTTATCAACATTAATTAAAAGCAAGACGGAGAAGGAAAAAAAATACAAAATTAAAGAGGGGAGGTTTCATGGTACTAGAATGAGATCTAACCGTTCTTCTTAATCTGGCACGAATCTTAAAGTCTGGATCTCGGCTTGAAGTTTGTTCTATCCGGGGGAAAAGCAACTAGAGGTATGCATCCTCTGTTTAACTTGGCACGAATCTTCAAGCGGTTCTCTGTAATTTAAATAAGCGCCGAAATTATTTGATTTTGATTGGGATCAAAGTTGTTCTAACCGGTAGGGTACCGCAGAGGAGGATACTCACGCGGGAGTTAACCGGTTAAGCCGTCTGGAAAAAAAAAATGCTTAAACAGTTCATCGATTCTAGAAGCACGGAATTTTAAAAGTCGGCAAATTTCGCGAAAGAGAAAATAACGAATAACTTTCCAGTTCCACTTTATTCGATTTAAAAAAAGATAAGGACGTAAACAAGAAAGAATAGAACAGGAAAAGGAAAATGGCTGGGGTGGGAGAAGAGAAGCCACTGCGTAAGATTGCGGCGGCATTCGACCCGCTTGCTGATGTGGCAAACAGCAGAGGTGCGGCCATGGAGGTCGCGCCCTTCGCTCGTGCGTGCGCACACGTGTCGGTTCTCTTTGGATGTCTTGGCATCGCCTTCAAATTCGCTGAGAAGGATTATGTATCTAAGGCATGGACATTCCCTTTCCTTTAGATCTGTTGCTTTAGACCTTTAGACCTTTTGTTTATTAGCTGTTTTGATGTTTTGGCATTGACACACTTAAAAAGATGGAAATTGTGTGAATATTTTTATGAGTTGTTACCTAAGGGCTTCTTCAATTGTTTCCTGCACTTACTCCTGGGAGAAATTACCTATGCATGAACACCAAAGCGAGCTCAGTTAATAAATTTCTACTTGGCTCCATGCATTTTAGGGCTTATTTGGGTTAAATCTGCCGCCAAAATGAAATAAACTCGGTTGATCTAGGCCTCGATTTGTTTATATGCTAGAACCACATAATAATGTACTAAGCTTCACGGGACATAAGTAACCGTATATATTAAATTAGTCTTAATATATTTCATCCACCTTTTATTAACCTTGATTTATGCATCTATGGCCCTGTCAAGTTTGATTGGAATCGATTCAGATTCTGAATCTATCATTATATTAGCTCATACAATTAGGCATATAGGATTTTTCGAATTTATTGAACTTGAATTAGGTTAGACAATCTAGTCTGGTACATTGATGGTGGCATCAAAATCTATCAAAATATTAAAGTATTAGATAACATCTTTCAATACATTTTGTGATGCCTAATTGAAACAAAAAAACAAAAAAAAAGTTAGCAAAGGGGTTGGTGTAAGGTTAGAAGCAAATACCAAACAATTTCATTTCCTGTTTAAATTGAGATCCCGGTTCCATTTTATCTGAATGAGAAAGATTTGATGCTTGAAATTCTACCTCAGCATTGATCAAATGTTTGAATTTGGCATTTAACAGATAGCTTAATTAGCATAACTGGGTTTTGATGGAGTGCTTAATTGGGTGTAGAATGGGTCTTATTGCCACAATAAGAAACCAATCATACAGAATTATTTGAAATTTAGAATGATGGATTTGGTGGCAGGTGGATGATTTGATAGAGGCATCAAAATCTATCTCGACTTTGAAAAATATGATAGAATTAGACATCCAACATGGCTGTGTGAGACAAGGTGGGAGCCACACGAGAAATCTACTCAGAGTATTACGTGGGCTCGACATGGTCAGAGTTCTTTTTGAGGAGATCATCAAGTCAGAGTAAGTTGCAAGACCAGTGATATGTAAAATTATGAGCTGGGAATATACAAATACTTCTCATTTCTCATGTGACATCTGTATTGTGTCAAACACCCTTTTCACATGAATTGTATGTTCTTACATCTGATCAATAAGTGAAGGAATCACATTTGGTTTTAGTATTGTGTGATTTAAGACTGCAATTGTGGTTTCTAAGCTGATGTACAATCATTTATCCTTGCTCAAATGCAATTGGTTTGTGAGATACCAGATAAATGATTAAGCCCTATTGTTCAACATTAAGCCCAAAGACACTTCCATCTTACCTCGTTTAGTTCTTCGTTTAGCCAGCAATAAGAATCGGTGCTAAATTTTACATCAACTTTCTTCTTTTTTTCTTTTTCTTCGCAAAATCCTTGTTAACAAAGTTTTTATACAGTGGCAATTCACTGAGAGAAGCAGCATCAGTATCCTATGCAAAAGTTTTTGCACCTCATCATGGTTGGGCTATTAGAAAAGCAGTTGGAGCTGGCATGTATGCACTTCCTTCCAAGTCTCAGCTCTTGAAAAGGCTGAATGAAGATGGTATGTTCTTATACACAGATGCCTTGATTACTGTCTGGTCTTTCTAAGATCTACTCAATGTCTCATTTGCTGAATTATTCCGTCTGGGTCTTGAATTGTGTTTCGTCTATTACTGAGGATTAGAAGAGTAAAACTAAGGTGTTCTTAAGCTCACCAAGCCCCATTGTGAGCTTAACTCAAAAACCTATCGGATGGACTTCAAACGACACATCCAAACCATTGAAACCGTTCTACTTCACGAGTGATGCATTTACGTGTCAAATTTATAATTTTTCGAACTAGTTTATTATAAAGTTAAGCGGTTGAAAAATGAACTCATTAAAATTAACTTATAAATCATCTTTTTTTTTACCGCTTGACTTCATACTAAATTAGTTAAAAAATTTAAAAAATTGATATGTAAACGCATCACTCATGAAGTAGATCGGTTTCAACGGTTTGGATGCATCGTTTGAAGTCAATCCGATAGGTTTTTGAGTTAAGCTCACAAAGAGGCTTGGTGAGCTTAAGAACACCTTAGTTCTAATGTATTAATTCCTGGATATAATGCTTTGTTATGGTAAGGTATCGGTTATCAGACTATCACTCTTTCTTTGTTTGGGCTTTTATGGTCATGGAGTACAAGGAGCATAGCTAGCTCAGCAAAAGAGCTAGTTGGTTTTTTAAGAACACCTTAGTTCTAATGTATTAATTCCTGGATATAATGCTTTGTTATGGTAAGGTATCGGTTATCAGACTATCACTCTTTCTTTCTTTGCGCTTTTATCATACTATCACTCTTTCTTAGTTCTAATGTATTAATTCCTGGACATAATCATTGCCTTACAAAAAAAGACTTAATTTAGTTGGTTTTTCGTATTTTGCACAGATAGCTCAGCAAAAGTTGAGATGCAGAGTTTCATCAGAACATCCGGACCTGTTATCCAGTATATTGAAGAATTGTTCAACTCAAGGCAGCTTGGTATTGATTGGTGAACCTTTGCCAACCATACATATAATTTGCTGTAGTGGTCTCAATCAAGCTTTATCAATTCTCACATGTTTTTCTTTTGTTCTCTTTGGTGACACAGATTTATGTAAGTATAGTAGTTCTACTTGATAGTCCCAATAATTCGCTATTTGAAACAAGTATTTTACGTTTGATTTTTCTTAAGTTTTTACAGAATTATAAATTGTTACCATCACTTCGACTTGCAATTACCTGTAGAAATCCATCTTCGACGTTAAGCAGCTAAATTGTACATTTAAGCAACTCCCCTGATTTTTCAATCGAATTTTTTTTTACCATTTCAGAAATTAACTGGCCGTCATTGTTTAAATGGGATTCAAAATAGAGATTTGTGAATATTGTTACTACGTTCACTAAGAAAGCTCATTTCTATTATAATATTGAAAAAATCGAATTGGGATCTATTCTCAGAATAACAGCACCTTGCCTTCCTCTTCTCTCTCTCTCTCTCCCCTCAAAAGAATGCGGTGAGAGAGGGATAACAGGATCCCGTTATTCTCTCAGAATAACAACGTTGTCCTGATTTGCAACTGCGAGGGAAGTAGCTTACCGACTGAACGTACAACTTTCTGCACCAAGTACTTTTACCAATACGAGGGTATTAACTTACTCGTATGATAACAGCAAGGAATCAAATTGAACAAGGAACAAGTTCCCTTCAGCCAATCACAAACAACTAATTAAAAGAGGGTATAATAAAGCATTAATTAACTAAGAAAAGATCAAAATTGACAATCTCAGGTCATACTTTTAAGCTTTCAGAACAAACCAAATAACAAAACCCATAAATACGAGTTCAAATACAGAAGTACAACCAAAATTCCTTGGAAACTATCACTTCAAAAGAAGATAACTAATCTCAGTGCGACTTAACGTACTCTTGAACAATGTTCAACCCCTCTGACTCCTCTCCGTAATCCTGGAAAAAGGGCAGTAAAATTTGAGAAACAGTGACTATTTCCTATGACTGATACTTTATCACGGGTAAATCCTTCAATATACTATAATTCAAGGAACTAAGGTAATAACGTGACTTCTAGAAAGTTAGATGTGCACGGTCATTTGGTTGTGTTAGAATGTGTGTCTGAGAGATGTACATTGAAGAGAGAAAGAGAGAGAGAGAGAGAGAGGACCTTAATTACAAGGCAAGAGCAGCCAACAACTTTTCTTGCTTTTCCCTCAGCATCGATTTTGCAAAGCTGAATACAAGAAAAGGTAACATTAATTCAACAAAGGACACAAACAGTCCACGCACATCAATTATACAAAGAGAACGATGGATAACAAAATGACCCAAAGGTACCACCCTGATCAAATAACATGGAGAAATCCCAACTTGTCTAATGTCCCGATTTACCTTGCCTCTCAACATAAATGAAATGAAACTGCATAAAGCAATCCCAACTTGCCCAAAAAACCAAAGGTATACAAAATAAATAATGAAATAAAGAAATAATTCGACATACCCCAGCCCATTCACCAATGGTCTTGGAGGCTGGCACGGTGATCAAGTGCACATTGTGCTCGGCACATAGTGCCTTGACGAGTTTGACGTAGTCGAGGCTGGTCGCAATCTTTCGGCCAGAATGCACAGCTGTGGCAGCGTGCTTCTCAATGGCCTTGGCCCCTCACGCAGACCCTTGGCTAAGCCATCATGGGCTGCAGCTTTCTCAGCACCAGTTGGAGAGCTGTCATGAGATCCATTGGCTCCCCAAGGGATCGGGGTTGGGTGCCTCAACTGCTACCTCCTCACTAGGAATAAATCAAAGGGTTAGTTTTATGTTGAGTGGATTTCCTTTTTTTTTCTCTACGTTTTCTTTTTGCCCCTCCGGGTATTAACAAAATTTAATGCACAAGATTATGATAAGCAATGCTGGAGATTATATTCTTTGGTCCAAATCATGTTCGGTTCCATTCCCCAGTAGAACCCAAATGCATTATGTCTAGAATGTTCTATTCTTTTGCTTCAAGAGAAGGTCTAAGGTCATTGATGTAAACGCATGATATATAGAAATAGGAACGAAAATGTTCAACACATTTGGGATTTTGTTTGTCAATAGGGGAAATGAAAACAGCTCGGTTCTTATATACTGAAACGGGAATTAAAACAGTTCGGAATATAAAATTTCCGAGAAAATTACCATGCACGCATCGACTTGTCATGACAACACTCCAGTTTCCAATGATTTTCTTTGGGAAGGTCTAATTCCCATTAGCAGCAAAGAATCTAAACCAATATATATAAAAATCTACACGTGCAGAATCTGAGGTAGAACGCATCAACACAAACGCAATCAAGAAAAGAAAAATAAGAAGAAAACTTACGCCATTGTTAACTTGTCTTGAGCTTAGATCG
>JAJGRW010000488.1:572379-643568 GCA_025461045.1 Carex parvula | reverse complement strand
CGGATACAGATATAAATTTTGCAGATACGGATATGGTTTTAATTTCAGAAAACGAATACAGATACGGATTCGGGTAATTATCCGTATTCGTGTTTTTTTAATTTTTGGATATCCGCAAAACACTGAAAATTTGTATTGCATACCCGCTAGTCGCTACCAATTGATCAATATATTTTATTCCTTTTACTGTCTGACACTCTGATTACTCTTACTTTATGTCTCCCAAATTTCTTATTTTAATGATTCCGCCAAAACCAGCTTTCAAAATAAAATGATTCCGCCAAAACATTAAAAGCTCTAGGAGTTTTCCATTTTTTTTAAATCTACTAGAATGATGTTGTACTTTTATATTTTTGTAAAAAAGGTTGTTACATCTGAATCAAAAATATATATAAAAAAATAAATCAACGACTTAAAACAAATATATATATAGGACAGTGCTACGGTGCTACGCGTAGCGTAGAGGCCTCCGTGCTACGGCTCAATTTTTGAGTTTTCAAAATTCTTACGGTCGATCCGAACCGTTCAACATGATCTCCATATGAATATGTACTTGCAAACCAAACTTTACATTTTTTAGAATTTTTTTACTATTTTTTAAGCCACTTTGAAAAAACAGTAATTTGTACACAACAGGTAAATCTTCTGGACCATTGGATCAGCAATTTTCAAAGTGGCTTAAAAAATAGTAAAAAAATTCTAAAAATGTAAATTTGGTTTGCAAGTACATATTCATATGGAGACCCATGTTGAACGGTTTGGATCGACCGTTAGGATTTTGAAAACTCAAAAATTGAGACGTAGCACGGAGGCCCTCTATGCTACGCGTAGCATATTAGCCAGATTCTATATATATATATATATAGAGATGGCTATTGTACTTCGCGAAGTAAAACCCCCGTTTACTTCACGCTCATATTTTCATTTTCAAAATCCAAACAACCGATCCGAACCGTTCAACATGTTCTAAATATTGAATATGCTTGGAGACTAAATTTTACATTTTTTGGAATTTTTTTACTATTTATTAAGCCACTTTGAAAGTTTCTGATCCAACGGTGAACAGTAAAAACAGTAAATTTTCTGGACCACCAGATCAGAAAGTTTCAAAGTGCTTAATAAATAGTAAAAAAATTCCAAAAAATGTAAAATTTAGTCTCCAAGCACATTTCAATATTTAGAACATGTTGAACGGTTCGGATCGGTTGTTTGAATTTTGAAAATGACAAAATATGACCCGAAGTAAACGGGAGTTTTACTTCGCGAATTACAATAGCCCATCTCTCTCTCTCTCTCTCCTCTCTCTCTCTCTCTGTATATATGAGAATGGCTAATATACAAACGTTTGTTCCTGGAATCAAGAACAAATGATTCGGTTCTCTAATTTTCAAAGTTCAAATAGTCGATCCAAACCGTTAGATATTCAATCTATATTAAAATGTGCTTGGAGACCAAATTTTAAATTTTTTGGAATTTTTTTATTATTTATTAAGCTGGTTTGAAAACCGCTATTTTTCAATGATGCAGAAATTTAATAAAAACAGCAGTTTTCAAACCATCTTAATAAATAGTAAAAAAATTTCAAAAAATGTAAAATTTG
This sequence comes from Carex parvula, assembly GCA_025461045.1. NCBI lineage: Eukaryota > Viridiplantae > Streptophyta > Magnoliopsida > Poales > Cyperaceae > Carex > Carex parvula. Next base: position 641,968 of record JAJGRW010000488.1, on the reverse strand, counting down.
GTCTCCAAGCACATTTTAATATATATTGAATATATAACGGTTTGGATCGACTGTTTGGACTTTGAAAATTGAAGAACCGAATCGTTTGTTCCTGAGTCCAGGAACAAATATTTGTATATTAGCCATTCTCTCTCTCTGTATATATATATATATATATATATATTATGGAACGCCAAAAAATGTGAATAATTAGGATCAATTGATCAAAAGACGAATGCTTTTGTAATGACGTAACAAATTTACTATGAGAAAAATTATTTTGATCACCATAGTTGATCGAATATTTGAATTATATTTGTATTTTATGTTATTTTTGTTTTCTAATATGAAAAATAATTTATTGAATAATATATTAATTTTATTACAATATTGAAATTATGTATCCGAATTATATCCGTATTCATATTCGTATCCGTTTAATATCCGATCCGTATCCGTATCCGTTTAATATCCGATCCGTATCCGAAAAATAAAAACGGATACGGATATGGTTTTACCACTATCCGATCCGTTTGCACCCCTAGTTCAAATGCACCATGATTTTGTACTCCAATATGCTCCACATTCTTTATCTCCGTTTTCAAAATCCGAACAGTCGATCTGAACTGCTCAACATGATCTTCATAATAAATATGCTTGGAGACCAAATTTTATATTTTTTTATAATTTTTTTACTATTTTTTTAGATAGGTACAAAATCACTGTTTTAAGGAGATTCTGAACCATCCAAAAAAGTAATATTGTACCTATGTAAAAAAATAGTAAAAAGATTCTAAAAAATATAAAATTTTGTCTCCAAGAATATTTTATTATGAAGATCATTTTGAGTGATTTGGATCGACTGTTCGAACTTTGAAAACAGAGATAAATAATGTGAAGCATATTGGAGCACAAAATCATTGTGCATTTCAACCCTCCTCATATATATATCAAGAGCTTGCACAAATATACTTATGTCAATAATTTTAGGATGTTGATTATCAACTCATTAATTTATATAAAAATAAAATTAAAAAATGATAATTTTTTATATGTATATAAAGAAAATAATATAGATCACATCTAAGTATCTAACGGTTTTATTTCAACAAATGAATTTTACTATTTTTATTATTAGAAAATTAAAAAGTAAAGGTATAATAGTGCATGGTACAAAAAAGTGGCATTTGAATCATCCTCTTCTAACTATTAATAATATATACCATGAAATTCTCATAAGAAATATATACTTAAAAGCATATTCAATAAGAATATAATACAAGCATATATAGGACAAAGATCAAGAAGGATATATTCTGATACAGTGAGAAGCAATAGAAAAAGCCACCTTATTCTTTATACAGCCGTACCTGACTTTGTTTGAGGGATTTTTTGAATGCCGACTTCTGAGTTGCATTTGTTTCCTAAATAAAGCGATAAAATGGTAAGTAAATAAATTAGAGTAATTCTTTTGTCCCCCGCTCTTCAGTCTCCTAAACTTTCTCCCATTCTAACTAACTATGTCAATCATTAATTAATGACTTTGACCAACAGTTAGTGGTCCCCATCTAACTGTCAATACCCACTGGCAGTATGAATACTTGCTCGATTAGGTATGAATACTTCATATCTTAAGTATGAATACTTTCCATTTTGGGAGTGAATTAATTTAACCAAAAGAATTACTTAAAAATATGTCATCATGGATCTCATTTGAAAGAGAAAATTGTGTAGAAGACGTTCGTGGTTTTAGATTTGCAAAATTTCTCATAGATCGTCCAGGCTGGTCGTTACTGGCCTCGAAAAGTAATGGTCCCCAGTTGAATAGATGTTTATGAATACTTCATTGCGTAGGTATGAATACTTCATTGCGTATGTATGAATACTTTCAAAAGTAGTGATGAATAGATGTTTAACAAATTACAGTTAATTACAGTTAGTGGTCTCCAGTTGTACTTTGCGCGTTAGTTAGCGGAGAAACGTTTAAAGAACTGAATGGAGGAACTGTTAGTCGATCCCAATAAATTAACCATCACAAGACGAGAGAAGCAATAATGATTTATCTCTTTGTACCTCAAACACAGCAGAGTTCCTTGTTTTCTTGCGTTTTGTGGAACGACTAGAACCTACTTCAATCTCATACTCTTTATGAGTCATCTGCACACCAAAACATTAAACAGATTACATGGTTACAAAACATTTATGCACCAGCTGTACATAATTTTTTTTGTTGCGGGCCTTTCACATGTCACATGTCACATCCTTATTTCTGTTTTCAAAGACCAAACAATCGAGCCGAACCGCTCAAAATGATCTTCATGTTAAAATGTGCTTGGAGACCAAATTTTATATTTTTGGAAATTTTTAACTATTTTTTTTAAAGAGAGAGAGAGGTACAAAATCATTGTTTTTCAGAACATTCTGAACCATCCAAAAACATTGATTTTGTACCTATCTAAAAAATTAGTAAATTTTTTTCAAAAGATATAAAATTTGGTCTCCAAGCACATTTTAATATGGAGGTCATGTAGAGCGGTTCGGATTGACTATTTGAACTTTGAAAATGGAGATAAAGACAAGGCATTTGAACCCATGTATAAATTCCTCAAATGAAGCTATAACAGAGCTTCATTGAAAGTTAGCATGAAGGAAATAATGAACCAAGTTCAAAATAAGTACCTTTCTTTCTTTCCTCATTATACTTGTTATTGGTGATGGCAAAATTGTAGGTAGGTTCGAGTCCTGTTAGATATATATATCAGCACACATGTTATTAGTAAAAAAAATATATATATACACATTTGAGCTCTGGATAGTAATAAAAAAATCACATCCGGTAGAATAAAGTATGAGTCCCTTTTGTATTATTTTCAATGTTCTTTCTCATATATTGACATTTAAACCTCATTTGAGATCTCAAAATGCTTCAATTAAGAAATTAACCAATTCTGAATAAAAAAGTTTTGTGATGAATGAGAACTTACATCCTTGACAGTAACAGTGCCATCTTTCAAGACATTATACAAAATTAAATGAATAATAAAATTCCAGGTTCTATAATCACCTTCCTTTTGGCTTCTGGACTTATCAGGAGACGCTGACTGTCTTCTACAGAGGTCCATGCATCATTGTTTATTCTTTTAACCATATGAAGGTCAGATTATGCAACATGTGTTTAAATAAGCAGCTCAATAGTATAACCAGAAGAAAAGGATTGTATTTCAATAAAATAGTCAAAGCAAATAATTCCATTTTAGACAGATATCCCTAATTCTATAAGCAAGCCTCATGATGGGAAGCAGGGGCGGTCCGATGCCTGATCGGAGCCGCATCAAGATTCGTGCCAGTAACTTCAATAATGACGCCAATCAAGGTACAAAATCACTGTGTTTCAGAAGATTCTGGACCATAAAAAAACAGTGATTTTGTACCTATCTAAAAAAAATAGTAAAACAATTCCAAAATAAATAAAATTTGGTCTCCAAGCACATTTTAATATGAAGATCATGTTGAGCAGTTCGGATCGACTATTTGGATTTTGAAAACGAAGATAAGAATGTGAGGCACGATTGAGGCATGAAAGACATGAGGTATTTGAACCCTGCTCTAGACAGATATCCCTAATTCTATAAGCAAGCCTCATGATGACATCAACAGTGGAATACACATTAAGCTGCATCCTATATCCAAACACTAAGGGCCTGTTCGGTGCCCGGATATGGGTGTGGGATCAAAAAAAAATTTGAACTAAATTTTACTGTTGCTGTGGGGCGCCCGAACAGGCCCTAAAGAAGGAAAGACGAAAAGATATAGAAAGGAGAGACCATGGAATTTACTTCTTGTTCGCCTTGTTGATTATCTCGGATCACTACCATTGCAACTGAAGTAAAGCTCTCTGTTTCTCCTCCTGGATTGAAATTAAGTAGCTTTAGAATCTACCTTGAATCAATAATGGTCATAGATTTTAAGTACAAATACAACCATGCATGCATTATTATGTCATGGTTCATTCGTCACTCCAGAATCTCATGCATATTTATCTGTTTTTCGATATGGACAGCTATATGGTCAAACAATATAATTAAAAATCAAGTGTTATGCAACATGCTTATGCATGAAAGGGATAAGTTATTTGTGCAGATTAATACATGTTTGCACTTGAAAAATATGCAAAGAACCTTTGAGAAATATGTCGTCAGTGATGCTTGAATCTGGAGACAATATACCACATTTCATATTTATTGATCATAGGCAACACAGCAGAACATTTCCTCTTCGGTGGCTTTTCCATCATCCAATCCACGACATATTTCCAGTTTGATAGAATACACTACAACAAAATTATATGCTTACCAAGGTGGAAAACTCTGGCCAGAAACAAACCCACCACCCCCCCCCCCCCCCCCCCAAAAAAAAAAAAAAACCTGCCTTACCATGGACACTACCTAACCTTCTTTTCAAAAGAAGTCAATGATTTCAACCACCAACCTTAACCTATCTGGGCCAGCAGAAACCCAATTCCCAATTTTACCCAAACCCAACTTCCCAAACACAAGGCCCAACCCATTTTACCTGACAGTGTATGCTAAGAAAACACAACCAGGATCCTAATTCAAATTTGTTCAATTAATTGAGCAGCAATTATGGTTCCTATGGCTCAATTTGACCTACTTTTGCTTCAGTTAACCTTCATTGTAGTAATGTTACTTCAATACACAGAAAGCGCACCAATGTACCAAACACATCAACAAACAAAACTAAAGATTGATAACTAACATTGAAGTCAAACAAGCAAGGTTCATGAGTTCAGAACAATAAACCTTTAAGATCTTCTCAAAGATTCGACCGTTCACTCTGTGATAGGCACGAATATTAAAGGCCCGGATTCTAATCAGACGGTGAGGAAGCAAACTCAAAGATTATATTACTTTAGGGAATCCGGACCCCTTATAGGTCTCGAATTCAGGCGGAGTACAGTGGTGTTTGTGTCTAATTTGCAGTATATGCGCGTGGCATACCAGATGAATGACAGATGTATCGAAGTATTTGCAGTTTGTGTTCCAGATTATTTGGGGGTTGTTTAGTGTACGATAGTGAACCAAGCTTGAACTACTTTTCGGTGTATCTGCCACATGGCGCAGTGCAGATGGTCAAACGTTTGTAGACCGGGAGTACATGACCGAATTCAGATGACCTGAGATAAAGTTTATATCCGAACCGCAGATGATCAAACGTTTTTATTCTGTGGAATTGAAATTTCTTCTGTACTCTTCAAACTTTCCTCCTTGCTGCCTCTAGAGGAAAAACGTGTCGTGCCGTGAATAATATGCTGTGATTTTAGTCTTGTGTTGTATCGTGTTGTGATCAAGTTAATTTTTAGTGTGGTGTCGTGCTGTGCGACGAATGATCACGTCACGTCGTGCTCAAACGTGTCGTAATCAAATGTGGCTCGCGTGACCATTTGATCATAATTTAGACTAGTTTATTCAAAATTCACCATTTAATCAAGATTTAACGGTCATAATTACACGTGATTCGCGTGACCACGTGAAGTGCCGTACCGTACTAGATCTTTCACGTGACGTGTGTGCCAAGCTAAATTTTCTAAAAATAGTCACGGCACGCTAATAATTACGACATGGGACACGCGAGTTACGGCACGTAACCAACACACGTACCGTGCCGTTCCGTACCATAATCGTGCCGTTCCGTACTGTAATCGTGCCGTTCCGTACCATAATTGTGCCCTTCCGTACTCTAATCGTGCAGTTCCGTACCGTAATCGTGTCGTTCCATAATAGAGCCGGCTCCGCCATACCATTTTTCCCACTCTAGCTGTCCCATTACTTTCCACATACAATTAATATGTGACTTTTTTTTTAATTAAGCACCCTATCCACTCAAATTAAATTGTTAAAATTGGTGTACCGCTATGAAAATATTAATTTCATTGTAGACATCGATTAAAAATACAATAAATAATGTATTGTAAATACTTCTAGCAGAAATTTAATTACACATATTTGTTATGTAATATTTGGTATATTACGAATAATAGACACATATAAAAGGTATACATTAGAGTTTATCAATCAGTTTTAATTAGTGATATTACAATCATAAACATGGCCTGATACGGATTGAAAAAAAAATCAATAAACACACGAGGTACAGTAATTGTATTCTAACAGAATTTTATGCATAATTTTTTATGTATCTCTTTTATTTAGTACAAATATTTAAAAGACATGTTACAGTTTATTTGTTAGTTTTGATAAATCTAAGTACAAATGTGTCCTAAATTGATTCAAAGTATCAACAAACACACACAATACCCTGTATATCACTTGACAGTAGGTCCGATGGGCATCGCACCTACTCTGGTTCGATAGGTTTAATCACCGTCTATTTGCTTTAAGATTCGTGCAAAACGCTTTAAACTTCATGCGTGTCTGTTTCAATTTGCGTGCGCACAAATCTTAAATTAGACCGGACAGTCATCATGGTCGTTGAACCTAAAAGTAGGTCCGATGGGCATCGGACCTACTCCGTTCTCGCTGTATATGCATTGTAGTATAATTTTATGCATAATATATGTTGGTTGTATCTTTTTTACCTAGTCAATGCATTTCATCATTATTTTGTGCATAATATTTGTTATATGTTTTAAATTTAGAATTGATTATTTAGAGCTATATGTTAGTTTTAGTGAAAATACAATCATAATATTGGCCTGAATTGATTATAAGTATCAATTAATATATAGACACACAAAATGCACTATTAATGCATAATCATAACATATGAAAGACATTTGTTATTGTCTACTTGTCAATTTGGTGATTTTATGATCATAAATGTAGTCTAAATTGAAAAGAAATATAATTAAACCGATATACACAAACTGATCATAAATGTAGACTGAATTTTATGTTTGACATTTTTTGTATATTTTTTATTAAATTTAAACACGTGTGCAAGATATAAGTTAAGTGCTTGCATGTCTATTAGTTTTGATAAATTTATGATCATAACATGACCTTAATTGATTAAAAATATCAACACACAAAAGACATTATGAATATTATTTATCATAACTTTATAAGTAATATTTCATGTATTTATCTGATTTTGCATAAATAAATTTATGCATATACAAAAGACATTACTTAGTTTTTATCAGTCAATTTCCCTCAGCTGACAATAAATGTGCCTTCTTTTAATAAAAAATAATAGCTCAATATTGAACCTATTAAAAAAAATTATTCTGCCCCAATATATGAACCCTCTCTCTTGAGTGCTTTAATTTGTAACTCATCCATCTTAATTACATGCACCTAAAATTTTTTAGTCACCATCTTAAAATTCCATAATTCATACTTTATCACTGTTTGTACTAAAATTCAGAAGTTGCCACGTGCACAGACCCAGTCTGCACACCATTTTTGCAGGTTTGCGCACCATTTGGGTGCACATACTAGGTCTGAGCACCAAAGCTGTGTGTTTTTTTTGACTGAATTGTTAACCGAAATAGAACAAGAAAAAAAAAACAAATGATGCGCAGACTGGGTCTGCGCACGTGCTAGTTTCTAAATTTTGATCCAAACATTGATAGAGTGCAAATTATGAAATTTTGGGGTGGTGACGAAAAAAAAATTCACATGGCTAATTTTTAATAATACATTGTTGCAATTCCAGGCACAAGGAGGAGAGAATGAGAAGATTCTGACATAAATGTCTCTGCCTTACAAATTTCTGCATGTTCTTCCTTTGAAATTTGCTTGCTCCTGCATTCTACGCTGCAAAATGCTAATCCTCTGAAAAATTAACAGAAATTCATAAAGAAATTAGAGCTTTAAATCCAAACAGAGAAAAAAAAAATATTTAACAAAATAAATCTTTCCAATAAAACCAAAAAGGCAACTCAACCAACCAAAAAGACTGTCCACCTGAATTTTTTTTATTAATTTCCCTCTTAATAAAAGAATTCTGATATGCTAACCTGTACATGTATATGTCAATATCATGAAGTCTCTTTCCACACAGAAAGCATTTGCTCAGAAACCCGTCACTCAGTACACACGTGTTGCGCTCTGATTGGCCACTTCGTAGTGTGCGGGTCGAGCTGATTTTGATTGGTTCTTTTTTTGCCACGTCGGTGATCATGGCAGCGATGATCCTCAGACCGACCGGCTTAGCTTCGGTACATCTAAGCATTCTTTCCATATACATATACATGGAAGGTCTCAACAAATAAACACAAAACAAAAAAAGAATACAAAAGAAAAGAAATCAAATGCAATGCTTGATTGATTTGAGAATGGAAGAGAGATCTCAATCCCCAATTTCTCTCTTACATGCATCCACTTTATAACATTTGGGAGTTTGCATTTGACATCATTTTTTATAACTATTTTGGCGGATAATGGTTAGGGTTAGAGAGAACAAAGCACATTGGTAATTGGGTAATTAAGAGATAATTAAAAATGGCACGTGGGTTACAATATTAAGGGACCCATCTGATCTGAGTTGTCTTTTTGTCTTTTTTGCAGCAGACAAGTATTAAATTTTCACTTGAGAGTAGGTCCGATGGGCATCGGACCTACTTTGGTTCGATGGGTTTAATAACCATTGATTTGCTTTAAGATTTGTGCATAATGCTTTAAATTTCGTGCAAGTCTGTTCCAATTGCCGTGCGCACAAATCTTAAATTAGATCGGACAGTCATCATGCTCGTTGAATCTAAAAGTAGATCTGATTGGCATCGAACCTACTCCGTTCTCTTAAATTTTGTGTGGACTTTGTTTCCATTTGGTGAGGCCTTAAATTGACAAAAGTAAAAAAAAAAAAAACAATGTTTGAAATTAGAACTAAATATATGCTCTAAAATAAAATTTTGTGACAGTTTGGCACCTAACATATACAAAGCTTAAACCATCCAATTGAAGAAAGGATGTATGGAGAATTAATCAAAATTGAAGAGGAATTAATGACACTCATGACTTCCACTAAAGAGTAGCCATTAGAATAAAGTAAGAAGTGAAACTTTGTTTGGTCACCTCCATTTGGGAGAAATTGGTCACGTCCATTTTGCATATTATAAAAAGAGGAGGGATCGGATGACACTCTTTTTTGGTGACATCGGATGACATCCTACATTTTCAAAGTTCAAACAGTCGATCTAAACCATTCAACATGATGGATATATTAAAATGTGCTTGCAGATCAAATTTTACATTTTTTTGAATTTTTTTTACTATTTATGAAGATGGGTACAAAAATTCAATGGTCTGAAAACAACGATTTTGTAAAATACTTAATAAAAAGTAAAAAAATCAAAAAAATGTAAAATTTGATTTGCAAGCACATTTTAATATATCCATCATATTGAACGGTTTGGATTGACTGTTTGGACTTAGAAAACTTTGAAAATGTAAGATGTCATCCATGTCACCAAAAAAGAATGTCATACGATCCCTCCTCTTATAAAAATTCAACTTAAATTATAGAAATATAATTTGAATTCCTAAGTGCAAGTTGAATTCTAAAATGCAATCTGAATATGTGAAATACATACATGTAGAATTATGAAATGCAAGTGAGTAGAGAAAATTATATGAGAAATAATATCTAAAAGCTTAGCCTTCCATGAAACAAGCATATATAAGAACAATATATGATTTCAATCTCAAACATATAAGAAAGAATAAAAAAAGAGATAAGAAATATGATTTCAATCTCAAACATATAAAGAAACAATATATGATTTCAATCTCAAACAATATATGATAATTTCTATCTCAAATTTTCTTGTTGATTCTTTCAACTTGAATGATTTTTCTCGCACAAGTACATATCAATACAACGGATAAGTCCATGCTTATCCAAATTTATAAACAATTAAACCATATTAAAAATCTATAATCAAAGTTTAGAAAGTACATTTTCAACGCATTTGAAGAATTAAGTAAATATGCTAGATGAAGAGATGGCTTTGGAAGATGAAGTTGGCTCGCAGTCTCATCAGTTGGTGTTCTTGGAGATTACGGATTTTTAGGGGCTTTATTGCAAATTTTCATTTTTAGTATTTTCCTTATTTGTAGGGACTAGTTTGCTTATTATGTTGCATTTTGTTTGTATGGATGTTTGTAGTATAATTGGATATCGATGTAGTTCATATATGGGGGTCTGTAGGTATTATCATAGTTAGGGCGGATTTAGGATTTTCGTCAGAAGAACAAAAAAATATTGAATTGGGTTTAAATAGCTAATTGGATTTAAATCTATTAACTAATTGGGTACTCGATAAAAAACAATGCATTAACTTATACTTTCCAATGCTTTGACTTGTAATTTCTGATACTCTAACTTATAATTCTAATTACCAATCAAAATTCAACAAATTTATTTCAATTTTAACTCTAAATTTAATCTGAATTACAAATCAAACATCCAGAGGGGAATAAAAAAAGTTTCAAGGGAGACAAAATCAGTCAGGACCGATAGATCTCTACTAAAACTCAAAATCCAGAAGGCCCCCGGGACTATATGGGTCCGCCCCTGGGCATAGCCACTTCTTTAAAAAAAATAAGAGTATTTGATTTGTGGTGTTAATTGGAGGTATCCATGCAGTGGAGAGAATGGAGACAACAAAACAATAGATAGATAAAGAAAAGAAGTCGAAGTGTACGGTTGAAGGAAGTGTTAGTGAGACCCTTTTCCTTGAGATTATATTCTCTTACAATATTTGTTCATAAAAAGAATAGACTCATCATTTCATACATGTAATCAAGATTTTCCATGATCGCCAGTTAGACGTGATCAAATTGATCCAATCTTAACCGTTTAGACCGATTATGAACTGATTAATCGTTAGCGGCGATCAAACTGTCACGGATTTTTTTGACTAACCGATTGATTATTTCTAATTATATCTGATTATTTTCGATTAATCGCTTGACAATACCATAACTTTCCGGCGAGCACATACCGTTATTTACAACACTGATTGGGATGCACTTTTGATGTTTGTTTTGATTTCCCAGGTACCATAGACGATTTCCCTCTTACGGTTTCTGATTAATCTCAGCTGGTTTGGGATTCATGCTAGCGTAGGAGTAGTGTTATTGGACTTTGAGATTCGTGCCAAGTTAAAAAAAAGGGTTCGGAACTCCGGATCCACTAATTGTAAGAGATTCTCTTTTCAGATAATTATTAATTGGATTTTTTTTTACCAAAACACCTCCTGTTTGAAAACAATTCTCAATTGGATTTTTTTTCAGTGTCCACTTTCCTTAGCCTTCATGGCATAGACGGTTATATGCAGGTGTGAAGAGAATGGAGACACCATTTGGACTCGAGAACAAAGTAGGTCCGATGCTCATCGGACCTACTTTTAGGTTCAATGAGCACGATGACCGTCCGATCGAATATAAGATTTGCGCGCACGAACATTGAAACAAATACGCACTAATTTTAAAGCATTCTGCACGGATCTTAAAGCAAATTGACGGTGATTAAACCCATCGAACCAGAGTAGGTCCGATGTGTTTGGACTCATGTTAGTTACATTTATCTGAGTAAAGATGTATCTCCTTTTTTTAATAAAGATGCATACTACAACCACAGAAGTAAGAAAAAACAATTAAAAGAGGATCTCTCAATCTAAAAAAAAAAAAAACCAAAGACCTCAACACTATAAAATAGATATTGTTATGTAGACATATGCTAATATTAGGCTTAAGTAATTATGTACTTATAGAAGGGAGGGAAAAGTGGAATCCAAAGGGTATTTTCACAAATTAAAGATTTTAGAAGATGGATGTTTTGTTTGATAATTTGATTAGGAAGAGGTATTTTATAAAATTTCCAAAATCTCACATTGTGGTTATAGTGACTTAGGTTCAAATTTCATTTACCACACATTAAATATTTTTATATCTGTTCAGCACTCTCAACTAAAATCTTATAGACATGCTTCAAACTCAATTAAAGAGAGAGAGAGCTGGACTAATGTAATATGTATATTAAAATTTCTTTTTTAATATGCGTTTATATCTTTATTTTTCAAAGTTCAAACAGTCAATTCAAATCATTCAACATGATCTTTGTATGAAATTGTCCTATAAGATTTTAAATTGAAATTAATTAGATGCTCGTAAGCAGGGGTATTCTTGGGGTCCGTTTTAATTAATTTTAAACCGAACAGAGAGAGTTTGGATTAAACAATTCGGTAGTTCTGATTAGATGGATCAGCTCGGTTTACTTTTAAAACTGATTTAATTGTTTGGTTCGGTTTATAATTTTTTAAATTAGTTAGACCTTATTGAACCGAAATTTTTAAACCCGTCTCTTGTCCGACCCAAAAAATAAAAATAAAAAAATTATGACATAACATATATTGCTTGATTCTGTTTAAAACTGATTAGACCGAACCAAATAAAAATTTTAAATTTTATCTTGAGAAAATTCAAAAAATTAACAAAAAAATATTTACTTTTATGATTAATCTTCTTTAAAAAAAAGAAAGAAAGAAATATCGAACGGATAAATACATAAAAAAAATTCCAACTTAAAAAAAAAAAGAAAAGAAAAGAAAGAATCTTGTACTTGCAAGGAAATCCTAAGAAAGAAACTTTTGTGGGCCCAAAAACATCTCCAGTACAAAACAACAACAGGGTTTATTTTCATAGATTTACAACCGTCAGATCAGAATCCAACTGTTCACAACTCGACCAATCCATGAACTGGAGAGGATACAAACGAAGCTCTTGCTTTAATTCTCTCTAGAGCAAAACTCATCTCCTCCTTTCTTCTTCTTCTTCGCGATTTCACGAAAAGAGAGAGAACGAAAACCCTAACCCTAGAGCAAAAATCGAAGAGACGACGCAAAGAACTCCTCTAAAGGCGGTAACTAGCACCTCAGTGCGACTTGTTTAGGTATATACGCTCGCTGCTTCTATATTTTAGATCTCCTTTGAGGAGTTTTTTTTTCTTGCGAGTTTTTTGGGGTTTTTGTTTGCTGTGATTTGGGATCTGTTCATTGAAGCTTGGGTTACCCATTTCCTTCAATTTGGAGCTGTAACCTCTTTTTTTGTGCTTTGTTGTCTGAAGAAGTCTCCATTGGTGCCAAAATGGAGAGGCCATTAAATCTCTTTTAAGTCAATTTTGATGAATAGATGGAAGAGAATGAAATTTGTACTGGTTTAGGACTTGGGATCTTACTAGGGTTTAAGAACAATTAGAAAGAAACCAATTTGATTTGATTGTCATACTACTATGTAGGATTGTTTATTGCTTTAGCAATAAAATATATGGTGAGAGAGTAGCTTTGAAGAAAGAGAATAAAAATGGCCTCCAAAGGCCCCCGATCGAGGTTAGATCATGATTCAAGGGCTAAACGTCAGAAGGTTTGTTATTATATTTGCTTTTGATTCTCATACTTTGCCTTTGATAACCCTATACATATTTAGTATATAATAGCATATTAATGTGATAATAATTGTGTACTGAATATGTAGGCACTTGAAGCACCGAAGGAGCCGCCTCGACCAAAGGCTCATTGGGACCATGTACTGGAAGAAATGGTTTGGCTGTCAAAGGTACACATCTGCTTTCATGTTTTTTCTTTTCTAATATGACACTTAGTATCGCTCTTTTCAAATAATTGCTTGCTAATACTGACTATGATATATAACCTAGTATCAGAGCTTACATATACAATTGATGCTGTCTGTTTTACTTGAGAATTAGTGTCCAAGCCAAAATGATTCTTAGCTGTCAATTTTGACTAAACCAAGAAAGTACTTATCAGATGCACATGTAGGTTGTACAAGGGTATTAAATGGACCAGCTGAAAGGATATTATAGGTTTATTTGTTGCTTGAGAGGAGCATGCATGATATTTATTTTCTTATATCCTAGTATATGTTTTGTGAAGGAAGGGTGAAACTTTTTTTTATATTTTGTTTTTGAATGATATAGATTTTATTATGGCTTTCTAGGACTTTGAGGCCGAGAGAAAATGGAAAATGTCTCTGGCCAAAAGGGTTGCTCTTAGGGCAACTAAGAGTTTTTCTGACCATGCAACAAAGGGAGAGAAGAAATAAAGGTATGACAATGCTGTTTTATTATTTGCACATTGTATTGTATTTTAGGAAAAGCAGCTTAAATTGAATTGCCACATCTCCAAAATGTTACCCCAATTTCAGAAGAGTTTTAAATTTTAACCCAAAAATCAAATAACAAGAAGGAAAAATGGTCAAAAGGAGCATTGGAAGGTGGCTAATAAAGGCCCAGCACAACCCTAGGCAAATGCCAGTAACATAGCTAAAATTTAATATTACTTCTGTAGGAAGAGGAGCAGCGCCTGAGAAAAGTTGCTTTAAATATCTCTAAAGATGTGAAGAAGTTCTGGACCAAGATAGAGAAGCTGGCAAGTCCTTTTTGCATACTTGATAATATGTTTTTAAAATGTTTAGTTGCAATTTACTTCAAAAAAAATATTCTGTTGATAACGAGGAAAATTTTATCATATTTTGTACTAATACTCACCTTCAACAGGTTATATACAAGTACCAACTGGAAGCAGAGGAAAGGAAGAAAAAGGCAATGGACAAGCAACTTAATTTCCTTCTTGACCAGACGGAGAGGTACTTGTGTTGATTTTTCCTTTAATAATTTTACAAATCTCCATAGTATCTATCGGCACGAAATGCTACTGATATTTATTTTATTGGACCTTTTATTGACCATTTGAAACCATATCCTGGGATCTTTTGAGAAGAACACTTGAATTTACATACTTGTAATCAGCATTATGTCTCTGTGTTCTTCTTCTTTTCTTTTCTTTGTTTTTTAGCAAATAATGTCCAACTGTTAGTTTTCTGAACGATGCCTATCCTTTCCTTTTGTAATTAACCAACTGAACAATATATAGTGAGCATCGATTATTTTACTGCACAGCTCTGGGTGTTAATGGCAAAATCTAAAAAATGTATAGTTGTTAAAGTTGGAAAAATTTTAGGGTCCTAGTATCTCATTAGCATTTTGATAGTATTTGTAATAAGAACCTTTGTTTGTGGTAAAATATTTGCAAAGGACCCTTTGTTGAAGTAATGCACGGATGAAATTTCTGAGAGTATAATAATATGCTTTTCATTACTCTTTCATGGGGGTTTAATGTCAGGTATTCGACAATGCTAGCTGAAAATCTTGTGTCAAATCAACCTTCCTCTTCAAATCAAGAAGAACCGAAAGCGAAGCACGATATGGAGATTGCTAATGATCGTTGTTAGTATCCTTTAACCCTCCTTTTCCTATTTGTACTTGGTGGTGTTTATATGTTTCATTGATTAGATGTATGTGCTACATGCAGTGTTGGAGCTAGATACTAACAATGCTACAATGCTAGCTGAAAATCTTGTGTCAAATCTACCTTCCTCTTCCAATCAAGAAGAAGAGAAAGAAAAGCATGATATGGAGATTGCTAATGATCGTTGTTAGTATCCTTTAACCCTTCTTTTCCTATTTGTACTTAGTGGTGTTTATATGTTTCATTAATTTGATGTATGCTTTTTGCTACATGCTAGCTGAAAATCTTGTGTCAAATCAACCTTCCTCTTCCAATCAAGAAGAAGAGAAAGCAAAGCATGATATGGAGATTGCTAATGATCGTTGTTAGTATCCTTTAACCCTTCTTTTCCTATTTGTTCTTAGTGGTGTTTATATGTTTCATTAATTAGATGTATGCTTTTTGCTACATGCCAGCTGAAAATCTTGTGTCAAATCAACCTTCCTCTTCCAATCAAGAAGAAGAGAAAGCGAAGCATGATATGAAGATTGCTAATGATCGTTGTTAGTTTCCTTTAACCCACCTTTTCCTATTTGTACTTAGTGGTGTTTATATGTTTCATTGATTAGATGTATGCTTTTTGCTACATGCAGATTTGGAGCTAGATAACTTGGATAGTGATGATGAATATGAAAACCAGTCCGGTGATGAAATTGTAAGCTTTACCAAACTCTGTACTTTGCTTTGAAGATTGTATTAATTTTATGTTAAGAATTGAAAAATGCGAATGGCAGGAAGACGACGAAAGAACAATAGAGGAAGATGAAGCTAAAATTACAGAGGCAGAGAGGAGAGAAGAGCTGGCTGCTTTAGAGGCCGAAGCTGATTTACCTCTTGAGGAAATACTCAAGGCCTACTCCAAAAGGACTACTAGATGTGAGTCTCATCTTGATCGTTTTTTTTTTCTGTTCTTTTCTCAAGTCAATTTTTCTTCAGGAAACTTAACTTTCATCCTTACACCGACAAATTCTGCTTTATTTTTTCTTTTCTCGTTCTATTTATTCTTTTTGTTTTTTTTGGTGGAGAAGAGCCAAAGGTCATCTCCTGAACAAGGGGCAATTTCATATGTATTCATATGATCATGCATACCCTTTCTTATATATAAATTATAAGCTTAAGGAGGAGTTTCTTGTGTAACCTAAGTTCAATATATCACCTATGCCACTGTTCTACGAACCACTAAATTATTACAGGTGCACCTCATTAACTAATAGTAGAGTGTCAGTGCTTTTATATTTTCTTGCCAGTCAAGCTCCTGCTGTTTGTTGTTGCACATCAATACTGGTGGGATAATTTGGTGCTTTGTAGGGTATTTACTACAGTCGAGGTTTTTGAGAATTGTATCTGATATATTGAGGTCTTGAAATTCCCCCCTTTAATATAAATGTACACTAAATTATAACAAGATAGTAATAAGATTAAACATTCACAGCAAGCAGGGAGAGCAGTCAGGTGTTGAGTAGTGATACTGATGAGCCGCCTTTTAAGAAGCATAAGACCATTAATGGTGAGATGTTTTTAAGGTTTCAGTTCAAGGTTTTTTTTTTTGCATTACACAATTAATATCTAAGTTGTGTAACTTCTTGTATTGCTTTAACCAAATCTATTCATAAATAGGTTTTTGATTTGAATCTGAACAACTTCAAATTCTTTTCGCTTAATTTGTATTAGTTCAATATGAGCTTAGAGAAACAAATTGAATTATTTGTGTTAGGTGTCAATATTTAGCTGAATATATTATCTTTCCAGAAAAAAAAAATATGGTGTTATTAGCAGAAAGTTCAAATAAATATTTGGTGTATGTAAATTGACTGGTGCCATTGCAAATGAATTAACTTATGGGGTGTTATTGCAGAAGTTATATGTTTTTGCTCCTGATAAGGTGTTTTCTAAATACTTTGCCATTGGAGCCTGCGGTACCAGATGGGTCTGGTACTGGTAAATACTTAGTACTGTCCAAATTTTGAACATGCAGTTACAATTGTCGGTTGTATTGTATCTGGTGATGGTACACAAACAAACAGACTGTTACGTTGTTTTGGTATTTTGAAATCGAATGATTGTGGTTCTTATAGTGGCTTTTCAGATCATCGATTGAAGCTAGAAAATGGTGCTGTACATACTGTTGAGATGAAACCACTCAAGGATGTTTACTTGGATACTCAGAAATTTTCCGAGGACAACCATTGCAAGTTTGACTTTTCAAAGGACGATGATGTGACTTTTCAAATCTTGCAGGGTGAAATCAATGGTGATTCTTGCATTGATCAACAGGTAATGAACATCGTAATTCAAGTCTAATTTTTTTTCAGCATTTATTTTGACAAATAATTCTCATATTGGATTTATCACTTTTGCTGCTGTCTGGTAGTGCTAGTATTGTAGAATATACTGTGCCAAAATGCGTTGGCAATGGTTCAATTTTTTTGTTTCATTTGTTACTAGTTCAGCAGTCAACACTTTGTGGATCTCAAATTACAATTGAGGGTATATGTCCAATTATTGGTTAATTAGTAATCTAGGTCAGAATTCATGCTTAATTTTAGAACGGTTACTTTGGATTCTTATTTGGGATCTGCTTTCTAAACTTGTTGCAAAATATACAGCTCTATATGTACCAGCTGTATATTGCCCTAGATTGAATGAGGCTCTGTAGTGATTAAATCTCTTGATTAAAATGTATTCTGAATTTTTTTCAGGAAGACACTGATTACGAAGACAGTGACGAAGATGGAAAGGTATAGTTTCAGGCTTAATTAATTGTTGTTGTCTGCATTGGATTGGTCAGTGTTTAATCCCCAATTAGGGGTCAATTGAGACCAAGTAATGTTTTAAAATCTATTGATGTTATTATAATATTTTGCCAGGATGATGAAGCAACATTATCTGAAGAGGAAGAGTTGGCAAAGAATGAAAATGTGAACCCTTCAAATGAGGTGAAGTATATGTTTGTTGTCTGTACTTGATAGACATTACACATTTGCATTTTATGATTACCATAGTGAATCTCTTTTTAGACCTAAGTTGAACCAAGTACACTGATTCTATGAATCTGTCAGTCTGATTACCATACCAGTCTAGGTACCCATGACCCAAAAAAAGAAAAGAAAACATTTCCTTTGGTTGGCTTTTTTGGTGCATAGTTGATTGATTGAGGCTTAATTTATATTCTGAGACGGCTAATGAAGTGTATTGATGTTGTTCCTCAAAACAGATAAATTTGCTTCAGAAAGAGAGTGAAATGTCTATTGAAGAACTCCTTGCAAGGTATAAACAGGTATGGATAGATTGTGTGCTTCCCAAGTTTCCCCTACCTGCTATGCTAAATTTCTTTGACCTTTTAAAAGAATGAATAGCCTGCAATCTTATTTTTATTAGTGATAGATTTTTGAGACAGCAAATACTATCTATTATAGAAAACTTTATATTTTGGTTGGCTCTAAAAAAGGTTGCAGTCCAGTCATATGGAATTCATGAAAAATATGCTAAACCCTAAACCCTAATCCAAAAGGTAATTTCATTTGCATATTATCAAGTTACTGTATGTAATTTCATTTTTATATCTAGGATGGCTATGCAGATGCTGCCTCTCCGGAATCTGACTACCTCTCAGCCTCAGCATCTACACCTCCAGATGACAACACCAATCCTCAAACAGATGGTGTGAATTCATTTCAAGAAGAAAAGCAGCTCAAGCCCTCAACTTCTGAAGAGAGGAGATACACAAAAGAGGAAATAGAAGGGGAAATTGAAAATGAAAATATAATAGAGGATGCAGCAGCGGCTGCCAGGTCAGCACAACCAACTGGCAACACCTTCTCAACCACTAAAGTTCGTACAAAATTTCCATTCCTTCTGAAGTTTCCTTTGCGTGAGTACCAGCATATCGGCCTTGACTGGCTGGTGACTATGTATGAAAAGAGGTTAAATGGTATACTAGCTGATGAGATGGGTCTTGGGAAGACAATCATGACCATAGCCTTGCTGGCCCACCTAGCTTGCGAGAAAGGTGTATGGGGCCCACATTTGATAGTTGTACCAACCAGTGTAATGCTCAACTGGGAGACTGAATTTCTCAAGTGGTGTCCTGCTTTTAAAATTTTGACATATTTCGGCAGTGCAAAGGAGAGGAAGCAGAAGCGGCAGGGCTGGATGAAACCAAATTATTTCCATGTGTGCATCACCACGTACCGGCTTGTCATACAAGATTCAAAGATTTTCAAAAGAAAAAAATGGAAGTACCTCATTTTAGATGAGGCACATTTGATAAAGAATTGGAAATCTCAGAGATGGCAAACCCTATTAAACTTCAACTCGAAAAGGCGAATTTTACTAACAGGCACACCGCTGCAAAATGACTTGATGGAACTGTGGTCGCTAATGCATTTCTTAATGCCACATGTATTTCAGTCCCACCAAGAGTTCAAAGACTGGTTTTGCAACCCAATTTCAGGCATGGTTGAGGGTCAAGAGAAAGTCAACAAGGAGGTCATTGACCGGTTGCATAATGTGTTGCGGCCTTTTATTCTTAGGCGTTTGAAAAGAGATGTCGAAAAACAACTCCCAAGAAAACAGGAGCATGTAATATATTGTAGACTCTCAAGACGGCAGAGGAACTTGTATGAGGATTTCATTGCCAGTTCAGAGACTCAGGCCACGCTGTCTAGTTCCAACTTTTTTGGTATGATAAGTGTTATCATGCAATTGCGAAAGGTGTGTAATCACCCTGATTTGTTTGAGGGACGGCCTATTATAAGCTCATTTGACATGGCTGGTATTGAGGTGAATATAGGCTCTGATGTGTGTACTGTCTTGTCAGCGGGACCATTTTCAAGGGTTGATTTTGAGGGATTGAATCTTGTTTTTACGCAAAACGAGTTTAATATGACCTCTTGGGAGGCTGATTTGGTAAGTTCTATTGCTTCACCCCCGAGTTATATAGAACTTAATCAGAAGAAGGGCAGGTCACAACAGGCAGCTGGGATTTTTGAAGAGTTACAGAAAAAGATCTGGGAGGAGAGAGAAAGGGAGTTGAAAGAAAGGGAAGAAGCTGTTGCATGGTGGAATCGTCTACAGTGCCAAAAGAAACCTGTTTATGGTACCAACCTTAGAAAAATTGTTGCGGTGAAACACCCAGTTTTTGACATTTCTGAGAAGATGAACAACCCTTTGTGCTATTTAGACTATCCCTCTAAACTATCTGAAATAGTTCTTGCACCTATTGAGAGGTTTAAGAAAATGGTTGATGTGGTGGAGGCATTTATGTTTGCCATCCCCGCCTCACGGGCCCCGCCACCTGTCTGTTGGTGTACGAAATGGAGGTCTCCAGTGTTCTTTGAGCCATCTTACATAGAAGAATGCACTCGTGCTTTCTCTCCTCTCCTCTCACCGTTGAGACCTGCGATTGTACGGCGTCAGGTTTACTTCCCTGACAGACGCCTGGTACAATTTGACTGTGGTAAATTGCAAGAACTCTCTGTTTTACTGAGGCGGTTGAGATCAGGAGGTCACCGAGCCCTAATTTTTACACAAATGACTAAGATGCTGGATGTATTGGAAGAGTTCATAAACTTGTATGGTTACACGTATTTGCGGCTTGATGGGTCAACCCCACCTGAAGAAAGACAGACACTAATGCAACGGTTCAACACAAACCCAAAAATTTTCCTCTTCATTCTATCCACTCGTAGTGGTGGGGTAGGGATAAATCTAGTTGGGGCCGATACAGTCATCTTTTATGACAGTGACTGGAACCCGGCCATGGATCAACAAGCTCAGGACAGGTGTCACCGAATTGGCCAGACACGTGAGGTGCACATTTACCGGCTGATAAGCGAGAGCACGATAGAGGAGAATATTCTTAAGAAAGCCAACCAGAAACGCGCTTTAGATGACCTAGTCATACAAAGTGGCAGTTACAACACTGAATTCTTCAAAAAACTTGATCCAATGGAGCTCTTCTCAGGTCATCACACAATCAAGGATTCATCCACCAAGCCAATTGCAAATTCAAGTAAATCAAATTTTAATTTGAGTTCAGATGATCTCTCAAATGCTGATGTTGAGGCTGCGCTGAAGCATGCAGAGGATGAGGCTGATTACATGGCACTGAAGAAGGTCGAACAGGAGGAGGACCTGGATAACCAGGAATTTACAGAAGATGCCATTGGGCGATCAGAACCGTTGGATGAAGATGATGTGGTAAATGATGAAGACCCAAGGCCTGAGGAAAGGAATAACAACAAAGAGATGATGACTGAGGATAGTGCAGCTGCTCTATCCGCAGCAGCTGTAGGTGCAGCAGCAGGGAACAAGTTAAATGACGAGAATGCCCTTAGCTTGGTGGGAGGAGGAGATGAAGAGATGGATATGTTGGCGGACGTGAAACAGATGGCAGCGGCAGCGGCTGCAGCTGGACAGGAGAGCTGGTCCTTTGAGAACCAGTTGAGACCGATAGATCGCTATGCAATGCGCTTCTTGGATTTGTGGGACCCAATAGCAATAGTGGATAGATCTCGTGTGGAAGAAACTGCTGAGGCATTAGAAGAAGAGTGGGAATTGGAGAGGATTGAGAGGATGAAGGACGAATTGGAGGCTGAGATTGACGAGGATCAGGAGCCCCTGCTATATGAAAGTAAGTGTAGAATCAGTTCCTGATACCACAAATAAGCCTGATTTTGATGGGTTTCAGGTTATGTTGTACCACTTGTGCTATGTACTAGTAGCATGTATGCCCACATACATCTTAAGCATCAAGTTTCACAGAAAGATAGTTGTTAGCCAAAAAGTTCATGTCCGATTATTATAATCCACGTGAAATGTGATTTTCAAGGAGATTGATTGTTTGTAAATTTGTCTAATTTTAGGATGGGATGCTGAGTGTGCCACAGAAGCATATCGTCAACACGTTGAGGCCTTGACACAGCAAAAGGTTTGCAATTTATTAGCTCCAGAGATGGAATTTAATTTTCAAAGTTCTCTGTTTAATTTTTCTAGATGGTTGTTTTACTAAATGAGCTTATGTTTTTGCAGTTATTGGAAGAAATGGAATATGAGGCTCAACTAGCTAGGGAGAAAGAGGAACTCGAAAAAAACTTAAATGACCCTAGGTAAAGTTTCTGTTATTTACTTAGCAATAAGAAACTAAAAGATGCAAATTGGTATTGGTACAAGATTTACAAGTGTTCTTATTATGAAGTTATTTAAAACTGTTTAGGGAGGGGACAACCTCGGAAAAGAAACCCAAGTCGAAAAAGAAGGCAAAGAAGGGAAAGAAATTCAAGTCTCTCAAGAAGGAAAAACTTGTATCCAAACCAGAAACTTATTGTTCTGAGACCGAACCGGAGCCTGACGATTATGTTGACTACAACACCTCCTCACCTGAGATGATATCCTCTGAGTCACCACCCTTTCCCCCTCCCATAAAAAAACGCAAGCTGCCTATTTCATCGTTTGATGAAGACAGGAATCAAACTCTGAAGAAACCCAAGAAAGGTTTGAGTTTGCCACTGCCACTGCCACCTAAGAAGTCGACATTATCTGAAATAAAGGAAGGGAAGAAGAAAGTAGAAACTGGCAAAAAGGAGTCCAACCAAAAATCTATTGTGAAGGCCAAGACGAGATGTGGTGGGTCTGGGTTGACCATCTCATCACATACACCTATGAAACGGGTCATGGTGGTGAAACCTGAGAAGCTGAAGAAGAAGGTCGGTAACTCTTGGTCGAACAAGGACTTCATACCAGATGCATGGTCTCATCAAGAGGATGCAGTATTGTGTGCTACTGTGCATGAGTATGGGCCCCACTGGGGCCTTGTCAGTGACATGGTGCATAGTGAGTTAGGTTTAGGAGGTTATCGAGGGAGGTCACGCCACCCAGTGCACTGCTGTGAAAGGTTCAGAGAACTTTTCTTTAAGCATGTTTTATCAACTGCAGAGAGAGACAATAATACTGAGAAAGCTTCCTCTTCTGGTGCTGGAAAGGCCGTCTTGAAAGTAACTGAGGTAAACTGTAGCATTGTATTCTTATTCGTCGAAAAGGAAACAAAGTTTTCAATTAACCCTTAATGAGCAATTAAGCCTCTAGTTGACCCTAATTTCCTCTATTTTAAATTTCTTGTGATAGGATCAAATACGGTTATTGCTGAACATCACAAGTGATCTAGCCGACACTGAGCTACTTCTCCAACGGCACTTCATGGCTGTGCTTTCCTCTGTCTGGAGATCCAAATGTCGCCTTCAAACCCCACTCCGCGAATCTTCTCGTGATTGCACAACACGACCCATCTCTGACGTCCAGACCCCACAGAGTCGCAAATGGAACTACAGCCTTGTCAGCACAGCCCTTGCCTCTGCAACTAACTCAGATGTTGCATTGTGTAATAACAACACTACTACCAGTAGTAGTAATAATTACTCTAGCACAACAAATTCAGAAAGAATGGATTTGATTCTGGCATTTCCGAATGCTGGTGATGAGGTGGTGGAGTCGGGTTTCCCAACGGCTGTAAATATCTCTGTACATGGCAACAATGATGCTGACCTGCCATCTCAGCATGATACGGGGACAGCTGTCAGTCCCTCTGCTTTACTGGCCCCGTCTTCATTCTCTATCACTGAAAATAGGTTCAGGTAAAAGTTACTTGTTAATTAAAATAAACCTATCATCCATCTATACTGTTGGTGTCTAACAGTTGCTTATGCTGTATTGTAGGATGGCCTCACGAGCTTGCTTTGAAGGGGAAGGGCCACTGTGGGCCACATCGTCAGCCTTTCCCCTATATGATGCAACCCGGTATAAACCCGGTACAAAACACTATCTTTGGGGAAAGCACAAGTCACCTTTTGTAGACTCAGTTCGACCTTCTAAATGGAAATCTAATAAGAACAACAGCTCAGATCCTAATGACGGAATTTACCCTTATCTGTTAGGCAAATCTATTATCCCCTCACCTGAACAAACAACATTCAGAGATATTTTAGATGTAGAGTATGATAGGCCCTTCACAGATTTTATATCTGACGATACTGAGTGCTCACTGCAAGTGACACATCACGAGTACGATCCAAATTTTACAGCAGGATTAGAGGAGCTAGAGTCTATTTCTGATTTTACCGACATAGGATGATAGAAAGTGGATTTCTTAGTTTCTAGTTTTTTTTTTTTTTGAGACGGAAACTGATTTTCGAGCCCAAAGCAGGCTAGTTAGCAATTTGCAGATATGCTATGTGGGCTCAGGCTTAACCTGGTCGAGAAATTCGAATTGAGAGATACAGGGCCAAGTAATGTCTATCTATCCAAGGGGTGATTCGGTTAAATTTATATACTAATTAATGTATGTGCATATTGAGTAGTTTAGGTTGTTCTCTCTGATGTAATTGTTGGGTTTTTTTACTTTTTATGTTGTCTTGTATCATGATGTGGGGATAAAAAGAAACAATTATGTTAGAGAAAGAGAACTCCAACAATTTTGTTTGGCTCTCTAGAATTATCAAGGCAACCAAGGTGCATCAAATTTGTTTACTGAAAAGATGCAGCATTTAGCGTAGCATAAAACTGTTAGATATAATTAATTGTATATGTATCATTTGTAACTTGCATTTCACATTCTTTCTCCAAACATAAACACATGTTTTTATGAATCTGTTGCAGCTTATACTTGCTAGAAATATGTAAAATTAGACCTAAGATAAGCTGAAGTTGTTAGAGTTGTCAGATGTCAGAGTTCCCCCTAAAAGATGAAACTAAGGAGCAACCAAAAATAAATAAAAACTAGATAAATTTAGAAAACTAAAATATATACATTTACTAGCAGAAAACCCAAAATAGTGAAGACTGTTAATATTCTCTGTATTCAATTTAGAAGGTTCAGCGACATTCCCTTTCTCTTCTCTCCGGTTTTGTTTTGTTTAATATTTATTTATCCTTGTTTTTCTTTCAATTTTTCCGACCAGAATGCCATCCAACAAAAATTTGATATTTTGGAGCTTTTCACAAAATATAAATGTCAGCCAAAGATGCTTAGCATCTTTCAATTTTATTCAAAATTCAACAACAATAGCAACAACAAAAAACAGAACACAAAAACAACAAATACTGATAAATATTGTCAGAAAAATAGAAGCAGCAGCTCAACGCTCAGAGGGACCTTGTTCTATCCTTCAATTTTTTAGGAGAATTGTGGGCCTGGGCTCAGTACTGGGCTTTACTTTTGCAATCCCAGCCTCATCACTGGATCTACACTCAGGGCTGCAAAATGCTGTCCCTCTGAAACAATTTTTTTTTTTTTGTTAAACAAAAAGGAGAACTAGAAATAAGTTCTATATATTCATTTGAATTCATTTGTCTTTCCTTTTCTGATAGAATATATCTGAGTGTTACGGAACCCACTCAGATTATCGTGTTAATTTATAATCAATAAAATTTTGTGGCAGCAAAGTAAAATAACTAGAAATTGTGACTTAAAAATTGAAAAATTTACTTGGAAAATGCATCACAAAACAAAACTATTTGAACGTACCTAGAGATAAAAGTGTCTTGCCTCTCTAGGCGCTGTCGACAAACCATGCAGCGGTTCATCTTGAGCACATGCGGCTCAACTGCTGGTGGCGGGGATCCCAGATAAAATATACCGATTCTCTCCTCAACAATATTATTATTTTTAGTTTTTATGTCATGTGGCATTGTACCGACACACAGTGCCGCATACTTTGCAGCACTTACAGCAGATAATTTCCCTACTTCATCTTCCTCTAAATTCATGGTAGCTATGATCTGCAGGCCGACAGCCGACATTTTTTGCTCTACTTTTTTAGGGAGGAGTTTGTGTCTGTTGTATATATATACGTAGGAAACGTGTGTGAGAAGAATCTTAATTCTCTGTGTTCTTCTATGTGTGTTTGTTTGTGTGTTGAACGGGATGAGGTGCATGGCGAACTAGGTTCGTGCAAAGGCAGTGTCAACATTTCTGATTCTCTCAGTTCAATGGTTTTGTGTTATATACACTCACTTCAAAAGAGTTATATACAGAATAATACATATTTTTGTAATAATTGTACTGATTACTTGAGGACATTCAATTTGAAGTTCCAAAATTGAGTTCTATTGAATTTTATTAATTGTATGTGCTACAATATGTTTGTATGTTACTTCCTATTTAATTAGTTGATATGCAAACGATCACAATAGTTAACTATGTGATGCACATTTGCAATTGTCTGGAAAATAATTGCTACTGTTAAACTGCACCTCTTAACTCTTTACGTGTATTAAATTCCACGTGTTTATCTTTTCGATCAAAATCACACGATCTTAACTGGCTGTGGCCTTTTTCTAATTCGTTTGTAAAATATTGTTAGTTCTTGTTTAAAAGTGTTCTTTTGTCGCACGCGTATTATGCACGTGCTTTGTATCTAGATCGAAATCACTTGATCTTAACTATATAGTGTTTTATTAATTTGTGCGATCAAAATTAACTACAGCATATATTTGCTTATATAGTGTTTTTTCAAATATAATTTGTCCTTTTTTAAACTAGCTGAATCTTTGTGATCAGAAATGCCTGCAAAATGTTATATAACGGCATGCTTTTGAAACAAAGAATATTTACACAAGTATGATCAGTGTTGTTAGATGAAAAAAATAGAGAGAATGAAATAGGCAAGTATTCCTCAAAAGAAAAGGAGAGAGAGAGAGAGAGAGAGTAAATGAAACTGAAAATGATCCTTATTGTTTGGTATTGAAATGTTAGGTGTAGGAAGAAACAAACCACCCACATAATTCATCATAAGAGACAACAGATTTAGTGAAAAAGAATGCTTTAAAATCTTTCAAAACGCTACATAGAAGAAGCATTTGAAATGAGCGTTTCACTTTAGAAGAATAAACACATGAAGAACACCTCAGAACACAGTAATTTGGTGAGAGAAGTTCCTTGCATCTGAGTCACTCAAACAACCTTAATAGGTGAGGTGAGACCAAAGAAAAGAGAGAGAGATTAAGGACACACATGAGTGAAGCTAGGAGAATGGCAATATCTGAGGGAGAATGGCAACAAGTCCGCCGACGTCGCCGCTTCCCACCTAACTGGCGGTCCACCACTGACAACACTCCGACGGTCCGGCCTTACCAGCCATACTGAGACCGACCGTCGTATGCCCAGATGGTCCGACGGCCACCCCAAGCCAACACCACCACCATGCCAACACCACCCCAAGCTAACACCACCACCATGCCAACCCCCACCCCTTCCCCAAACCGACCTAACACCCCACCCACACCCCCCGGCACGACCTACTATGTATCACCCCATAGCCCATCTCACCTACGCTTCCCACCCTCCACCCGGTTCCCCGAATGGCGAGGTCACTGTTTTCGTTGTTGTCGGAAGGGACACACACTCGCTATGTGCCGCAACCCCAAACGGTGCGGTAAATGCTGGAAATATGGACATGTTGGTCACTATTGCAAGCAAGTCCGAGTGCCGGTAAGAGCTGCGGCTGTCCCAACCCCACAAGCCACAGGGTCTGCAGCTCATCCAGCAAAGCCAACCGCGGTTCCTACTGGAGAGCCAGGTTATGATGACCTACTGACCGAGGGATACCCCTATGTCTCACCGACAATGCCGGAGGGCCGGCCTCACACTGTCCATTGTTTTTTCGACCGCGATGAAGAATACTATGCAGAGGTTAATAAACTCCAACGCAGAGGTGTGATACTGATGGCAGAAAATGGGATGCCATATGAGATGAGCTGTGACAATGTAGCTGACCTAGCTATAAGAACACACCTGGTGACTCGAGAGGAGATCCAAGTCAGCTCCCTCCCGGAATCTCGCTTCCTCATCACCTTACCGGAAGGACTAGCACCTGAAACCTTTATTCATGCGACACCGGCAGACGTCTGGGACGACGGTCTCAGTTTTCAGCAATGGTCTCCTCACTATGGTGCTTCTATATCGATCCCGGAGTATAAGGTGCTGCTCAGTCTTCAGGGCATGCCCCCTCACCTGTGCCGAGAAAAGGAGGTCATCAAAGCGGTGAGCAAGTTTGGTGTGTTCCTAGGCACCGTCGAACAGGAAAACCCGACAAACCTTGCGGCATGGTGGGCAGTAGTCGGAGTAGATGATCTTATCTACATCCCCAGTTCGGTTACTATGCATGCAGGAGGATTGGTACACAAAGCATGGGTTCAACCGTTAAAATGGAAGAAGAATAGCTTGTACTCGGCGACTGACCTACCCCCGGCCCCCCCACTCTATAGTGGTCCGAGATCCCCTGACCCATCACCCACACCCTCCCCTCCACAGTCAGACGAAGAAGTCAACCTTGCTGATGATTCGGATGTTTTTCAGCTAACTCGGAAAACGATCCGAGCAATGTGCCTTGGCAGAGATCCCTTGTCGCTGCCGGAGGAAATCCGACACATCGCTAGCATGGAGGAAGGCATGGCAACGCAAGTGACTGCCACAGTGGTGGAGCAACAGGAACAGTCACGGCCCAGAGACATAGCAGATCTCAAGGGCAAGGCAATTCTTACACCGCATAGATCGCAAGACAACAGGGGCACAAACGATCAACCTGGCGAGAGGTCAGCTCTACAGCAGAAAGGTGGGCTTGCTTTTCGAAAACCCAATGCTGGAAATTTGCGCCGGATCAAGCCAATCTTTGTGAGACCTATTACTGATCGGGCGAGTCAAAGTAGGGAGTCGGGAACTCTCCACACAGACAGATCGGTAAGGGAGGCCACATCTGATCTAGGGCAGGTGAGAATCCTGCCTAGAGGCACGCAACCACAGAAGAATCCCCAACGGCCCAATTCAGATTCACACGCTACAGTACATCAACAGTACCTAGTACAAGCATGCGAGACTTTCCCAGAACGGAATGTGGTGCTGTCCCCAACAGTCCCTAGTACAACCAGAATCTCTGGTCAGGGATCACGCGGCGTGGGAAACGAGGGGGCATTAATTGCCAGCCCCACCGGGTCGGGCGGTAGCAGAGGCTCCACAGACCCGTTTACCTCCTTGGCAGATCTAAGACGGGCCGTCCGAATTAAAAGGAAATCTAACCAGGCCCAAAGTACACCCGGGCCTTCCAAAAGACAGTCCCTACAGTCCGAAAGCCCAATAATCCCCTCTAATATTGAGGCCCGGCCTGCTGCTGCCACTTGCTGTGATATAGATCCAGCGGGCTTTTATCAAGTGCACGTGCCATATGAGCAATGCACAGGCATTGCCAATTTAATTGGAGTAAGCACAAACGAAGTCCTCACGGCAGTAGAGGAAGACAACCAAGACCGAGTAACACAGGGGGGCACAACTGATCATCAGGCCGTACCTGAAAGTCAGGTCTCGGATGAGGAGGAAGAGTCCGAAGAGGACTGACGAGTCGGGTTTTTTTCTTACCCATGTTGTCTAGTTGTTGATCTGAATTTTAAATGAATGCAAAAAAATTAAAAATTTTGTGTTGGAATGTACGTGGTTTAGGGGACCTAAGCAAATGTGATGTGGTTAGGAACGCTATAAAAAATTCCCGTTGCGATGTTTGTTGTATGCAAGAGGTGAAATGGAACTCTTTTGATTGGCACTATGTGAACCGAGTTCTACCATCGTTCTTTGATAAAAACTGTATGTTGAGACTTGCAAATAATTCAAAAGGCGGCCTGTTAATAGCTTGGAAGAAGAATTACAAGCTGGCCAACAGTTGGAGCTCTAAGCACACCCTCTCTGTGCATCTTATACAAGAGTCAACAGGTTGGAATTTTTTAATGACCAACGTATATGGACCAAGTGGAGATGATGCAAGCAAGTTACAATTTATTGCTGAATTGAGAACCCTCCACTCACTAGTAAAATTACCATGGGTGCTGTTGGGTGACTTTAATCTTGTCCGATGGTATGTAGATAGATCGGCCGATCTGAGAGGCTACGGCCTGATGTGTGCATTTAATGACTTAGTAAGAGATTTGGGGCTCATGGATGTGGAGCTTTCAAATAGATCATACACCTGGTCTAGTAAGCGGCCGAGGCCGGTGTTCTCACGACTGGATAGAGTGTTCTTATCTCCTCACTGGGCTACGGTTTATCCAATCATCCGCATGCAAGCACTCGAAATGATCGTCTCAGACCATGTTCCCCTCCTCCTCAATTGCACCATGCGCACAACCGCCAAGCCCCCACCGCGACTAGAAGTGTTTTGGCTGAACTACACTGAGGCACACCAAATCGTCCAATCCGAGTGGAACATGCCAAGCCGGATACCTATAGGCGACCCTATGCTCTTCCAAGCTAAGACCGACCGTATGCACAAGGCACTTAAGAAGTGGCATCTGGGCCGGTTCTCACTCCTAGATACTCAACTCCAAAACTGCAGGAAGGCTATCCAGTTTTTTGACTCGATCGAGGAGAAACGGGTCCTTGACACGCGGGAATTCTGTTTTAGACTAAAGATTAGGGCGAGAGCCTACGAGTTGGCCGAAATCATTGAACTCCGGTGGAGACAACGCTCAAGGGTTACATGGCTACAAAGCGGAGACAAAAACACACGGTACTTTCATGCTTTTGCCTCTGCACGGGCACGAAAAAATGCGGTGACCAATATCCGCAATGGAGGGAGGGATTACACAGATAATTTGGAGATACTCGAGGTTTTCTATGAGCACATGCACTCGGTTCTGGGCACGGCAGAAGAGGGGCTGGAGTTCGACCCAACAAAATTATATCCACACCACCTAGATTGTCTCCATGACTTGCAGGACCCTTTTACTGAGTTGGAGGTTGAATGCGCGGTACGACAACTTGCGAAGAACAAGGCATCGGGACCGGACGGTCTACCTAGCAAATTCATCAAAACCTTCTGGCCTCTACTCAAAGCCGAAATTATGCAGATGTTCTTCAGTTTTTTTCATCTAAGGCTGAACATGGAGTGCATGAATAGAGCAAACATAGTTTTTATTCCGAAAAAAGATAAGGCAGAGGAGGTTGGGGATTTTCGGCCTATTAGCATAATTAATTTGGTGCCAAAGCTCATTTCGAAGGTTCTCTCAAACAGGCTACGGCCGAAGCTCCATTCACTTATCTCTCCCCAACAAACTGCTTTTGTGAAGAACAGACACATTGCCGAAACTTTTATATCTACACGGGAACTATTGCAAGAAATTAAAGGATCAGGGGCAGCGGCGGTATTCCTCAAATTGGACTTCACAAAGGCGTTTGATTCAATCCACTGGCCTTTTCTGCTGTCCGTTCTGAGAGCTAGGGGGTTCCCGGCAAAATGGATCTCATGGATTTCGACAATTCTCGACACATCGACATCGAGAGTAATGGTCAATGGTGAGGTGTCTGACTATTTCACGCACCGTCGGGGTCTCCGGCAAGGGGATCCCCTCTCTCCAATGTTATTCATTGTGGCTGCAGATGTACTCCAGCGAATGGTACAAGAGGTCAACACGCGGCTGCCAACATCCATCTCCCCAAAAATAAGTGAATCGGTCTTGGCCCTGCAATATGCCGATGATACGGCTCTGATTGCTACGGTATCGGATGACATGCAGACGGGGATTGTTCTGAAAATTATACTCCGATTATTCACAAAGATCTCGGGCCTTCGCATCAACTACAACAAAAGTTGCTTTGTGGATTTCGGATTAACTCAAAATCAGCTGCTGAAGATAGGAGCAGTGTTGGGATGCCCAAGAACAAATCTTCCAGTAACTTACCTTGGAATGCCCCTAACAGTAAAACGGCCTCGTCGAGATTTGTTTATCCCGATAATTGATAAGATTGAAAGAAGATTTGAGGGCTAGAAGAGAAAACTAATCTCTCGAGGTCGAAGACTTCAGCTGGTTAAGTCGGTCCTTTCCTCAATCCCGGTCTATTACATGTGTTGTTTCCTATTGCCTAAATGGATAATAGACCGGATCGATCGTATCAGACGACGATTTCTTTGGGGCAAGAACGAAGTTGAAAAGGCTGGTATATCGTTACTAAATTGGACAGAAGTGTGCTGGCCGAAGCAATGGGGAGGTATGGGGGTTATTGACTTGCGCACTCAAAACATAGCACTTCTGCTAAGATGGTGGTGGCGGCCTTATGTGGAACAAGAGGCCCTCTGGACAGTCACGGTGAAAAGAATACATGGAGTAGGAAGATATACAAATGGTCCGAACCTCTGGGCGGCAAGGGGATCCTTTTTTTGGAATCAGCTACAAAAATTGAAGCCTATGTTCAATTGGTCAACTAGCTGGATAATAGGCAGCGGTGCGCAAATTTCCTTCTGGCGCGACTCTTGGTCGGGCACACCTCTCATTCATAGAATAGCTGAAAGACCTCCTTGCCCTTTTGCTTCACTACGGGATGTTGCGCCGGTTATCAATTTTATATGCCCGGAATTCGCAGAGGAGATAAATGGTATTGAGTTCACAGCCGACCGGGATGCCATTCTATGGAGATGGGAGGCTGACGGTTGCTACACGGCAAACTCCTTCTATAAAATAATCAAGGAGGTGGTTTGATCCGGGACAGATTTGCTGGGATATGGAGTGCAAAGGTGCCACCTACTGTCAAGATCTTTGGTTTTCTGATGTTAAAAAATAGGATCCTGACACATGAGGTTATGCAACACCGTCACATGCGTTGCTCACTGTCGTGTGTCCTGTGCAATAACTGCCCTGTAGAATCGGCCTTCCACATCTTTTTTCTCTGCCCCTATGTTGTGCATGTGTGGTTCATACTGGGTACAAAGTTGGGCTTCAACCTTGTCAGATTGGGACGCGACCTGCTAGAAACGTGGGCAGTATCGCTGAAGATGCTAAGAAGCCGAAGCAAGCAGTGGAGGAAAAAGGGACAAACTCTATTTTTATGTGTTTGCTGGTCAACATGGAAACAGCGCAATGCGAAGATTTTCTCAGGTCGCAGGATAGCGCCACAGGTATTGGCCAACATGATCTGGCATGAAGCGGCACAATGGATGGCTTACTGCTGAAAAGGATACGATTCTGGGACGTTTTCGGCTTCTCCATTTCTTTCTTGTTTTGTTGTTTTAACTTGTTTTTGGGACTTGTCTCCTTAATGTTATTGGTTGTTAGGTTTTTTCCTTAAGCAAAGCTTGTAAGTGTTAGTGGCTTCCAGTGGTGTCTTAGAGTCACCAGTGTTGTAAAGTGTTTTGCCACTGGAGGACACAAATGTTGTAATAATCTGTTTCACTCTATTAATACAACCAACTTGGCAGCCGCTGCCAAGCTTTTCAAAAAAAAAAAAAAAAAAAAAACAACCTTAATAGGTGAGAGAAGTTCAAAGGAACAATTTTGATTGTTACATTAATACCTCTGCCTTGAGAAATTAATGCATTAATTATTACAATTGGATTTTTTGTATCATACCAAAACCAACAAAAATATTATGTGACAATTCTCATGTATACCCTGAACCTAAAATGTTAAACACACACACACACACACTTAGAAACATGATATTAATCTCACATTAATTATATATCTCTGAACAGAAATTGGAATGAAATTTTGGCATATTAAAAACGAAAAAGAACACTATATATAATTTAGCCTGTCCTATGTGTACACAAACACATGAAAAACTACAATATTATATTCTTGTTCTGTAGGCATGTTTTATGTCATATATATATGTGTGTGTGTGTGTGTGTGTGTGTGATACAACCGGATTTATCCAGTTCACATACAGACTGGAGTTACAACTTGTCCCCTTTTTAGAAGCAGTTACTTACACTGGTTAGTAAAAGAAGGCACTCACAACTCACAAGGGAATTAATTAGGTTGGTAGTAATTGTCAGTTTGTAACTGCAATACATACATACATACATACATATACATATATATATATATATTGGAAGGGGTAATAATTAAGGCGCCTGCTCATTAATTTAAATTTTGTCTCTTTGTGGCGCAGTGTACGTAACGCATGCAGCACTAATATGCATTTCTATTGGCGCATAATTATTGGTGTATTTTGTTAGTATATGAAGGACTACAATATGCGATTGAATTCATTAAATGAAATATATTATGAGGCTTTGTTCTAGTTTACATCCAACACTATGTATATATTGTACTTAATTTTGGCTAAGAAACCAAAAGATATCACATGTTTTAGTGGCCAAACTGCAAGGAAAGATATCACATCAATAGCAATAGATTATATTCTTATTAATTAAATAAAATCACTGTAAGAATAGTAATTTTATATATTAATTCATGCTATATACCCTAATTCTTCTTAGTTGATATAAACAAATGCTATATCACATGTAAAACCATCACATCAATAGCAATAGATTATATTCTCTAATTCTTCTTTTAAGACTGTTAAAGCTTTATCAAATTAAGAATATAAACAAAATGAACAATTGAAAACGAGATATATAGTATTCCAGCTAGCATTAATTGATGAATGTTTTCATTATTAGCAAGTAGCTAGCAACTCCATAAGACAACAAACACTGAAATTAATTAAACAAGAGATCAATGTTGATAGCTAGATAGATAATAACACATTTGGCTTCATAATTTCCTACTAAAAATATCATCTCTGCTTTTCACACTAAAATTCCATTTCATTCTTATTGAATCTCTAACTTGTATACTTGCCAAAAACAAAGATATGTTCATTCTATTTTGTCTTCATTGATTTGCCATGATCTGCATTCATTACCACAAAAGCTTTTTTCCCTGCCAAAAGATAAGAGAGAATGTAAAACAATGCTTAATTAGTTAAGTGCTGTCAAGTAAAACAATGCTCTTAATTAGCTCATTCATGTTAAAAAAGGAATTAATTAATGTCACTTGCATACAAGCTAATTGCATCAAATTATCTAAAAACCAAAATCTCTAATTTTTGTTGTAATTACAATGAGTCAAAAAAATACTTTGATGATATCATATTAAAAACATAAATCATTAATAATAAGATAATTAATCATGTTCTCAGATTTTAATTCAATGGACAATACTTCTATATCGCTCTCTATGAATGCGAGATCAAGTTCGAAATAGTTCTTTTACTAAACGAGCTTTATTTTTCGCTATCAGGTTTTGCATACATACAGATCTCAAGTCTCAACAGTTAATCTTTACTATATAAGAACCTTAGAGAAAGAGGTTTAATTTCAGAATTACACAGAGAAATATGTACCTATACATGAATATATCTTTCCCTTTGAGATTCTTATTACAGAAGAAGCATTGTGTTGATGCTGCACCACCAACTGCCACTGTCTGCACAGGAAGCACCACAAACAATCCAACCTCAAAGATGACATCTCCTGCTGTAGAACTGGTGCATCCTTGGTTACAGCGTTTTCGCTTACCAGAGATTTTCAATGGGCTATTTTTCTGAAGATTTTCATTCATTTTCTCAATTTTTTTTTTGTTTTTGGTCTAGATATGTAGAGAGGTTTAAGTGATGGGTTGGTTAATTCCAAGCTGGTGTTCTTAAATAGGAGATGAAGTTTGTTTAATGTGTTTCATGCATGCAGAGATGTGGACATAATTGTAATAATTTCATCCTTTTGCCTTTCCTCCTTTCCCTCTTGATGTTTCATGCATTTAATAGTTAGAAAGTATATATGTCATGAGGAGAGATCTAGTTACAACAATTTTGAGTTACAACAAAGTTACCACAACTATTTTTTACATTTTCAAAGTCCAAATCGTCGATCCAAACCGTTCACCATGATCTCCACAATAATATGTGCTTGCAGATCAAATTTTACATTTTTTTTATTTTTTTTTTACTATTTATTAAGTATTTTACAAAAACTAGTCAAATTCAGACCATTGAATTTTGCACCCATCTTAATAAATAGTAAAAAAATTCAAAAAAATGTAAAATTTGATCTACAAGCACATTTTATTTAGATAATCATGTTGAACGATTTGGATCGACGATTTGAACTTTGAAAATGTAGAAAATAGTTGTGATAACTTTGTGGTAACTCAAAATTGTTGTAATCAGATCCCTCCTCATATGTCATATATACCTTATGTTCAAGTTTAATAATTTTAGTCTGTTTGGTTTCAAGTAATTTTAGCCTCTTGTAGATAAATTTGTTACTTAGCCAAGAATACATTAAAATGGTTATTGTCTTTTTAAAATATTAAACATAATTTAGCATATTAACAATGTGTGTCAAGTACTAATAAACTTAAACCTAAAATTCCTACTAGAAAGGATGGTTGCAAGCGTACAACCTACCGTTATAATATTTTCTCCGATGCCAATCCACGATGACATATCTCAACTACCAACCCTATTCCTCTCAATTAGCTAAATTAATTCCAAGTTAAGTGATTGATTTAAAACCTAATTTTTTTTTGTTGTTTTTCTAATTTAACTTAAAACTAAACTTAAAAGGTCTTCAAATGATATATTGTGTTAAATGCATGATTAGTCAAAAAGGCAAAAATCCTAACAAAATTCATCAGACTTCACAGTTACTTTTTCAAGTATCAAGGAATCCGATTAAGATTCTGACCATCCATAAAAGTGATATTGTACCAATCTAAACAAATAGTAAAAATATACTAAAAAATATAAAATTTGATCTCCAAGCATATTTTATTATGAAGATCATGTTGAGTGGTTCGGATTGACTGTTCGGACTTTCAAAATGAAGATAAGGATGTGGAGCATAATTGGAGCACAAAATCATGGTGCATTTGAACCCTCCTCATTAAAATATATATCTAATTAGCACTTATAAAATTAATTACTAAGAAATAAGAATTGATAAACAAAACCTAAATTAAAACTTGGAGGGAAGAGGACATGAGGTATTTTGGTTTCGGCAGTACTTCAACTTATTCAAGAATCTCCTCAATTGAACTTTACTTTGTTAATTCACTTTGCCAATTAGATAATAATTCGGATTTGACACTATTAAATTAGCCACTAACTATATTTTTTTTCCATTACTCCCTGATTTGCTATCAATTCAATTGGATTATAAATCTTAGCTTTATTGATTAATGACTTGAGCTTATATAGAGCCTTACAACGCACTCTTACAAATAACACTCTAGACTATTCCATAATGGCCTACTTACCCGTAGGCCCCTAGAAAATCCGAAAACCTGAAACATACAAATATCTCAACAAATTCTATGTGCTATATATACAAAAAAAAAAAAAAAGGAAACCGAAAAGAAAGAAAAAAAAGTAGTCATTGTGAAGTTGAACACACGGTACAAATTAAACATCTCCCTCTCCACAACGGCTTATATCACTCAGTCTTAAGATCCTTGAGGCAATGTGTAATATTAGCCTTAGCAACAATATCAGGTTCAAGGCGCGACCTTAATTTATGGATACTTGGCAAGAAATTAAGCAAGTTATACCATGCTCGATCCCGGAGCAAGTTTTTCGGGATGACAAAGGATCCTACCTGTGCATAACTTGTGCGCTTCATCCCTGCAATCTCTGAGGGTTTTACATGTCAACGAGCGGCAAAGTCGACGGTCCAGATTAAGGTTGACATATCGATCATATGTTAGAAAACATCACAGGTGATATCTTGAGTTATTGACAACCTTAATTTCTAGCTCATCCTTTTGTTAGACGCTAACAATTAATATGATCATATTGATATATATACCAGGAAGACAAAATATATATAGCTTTTTCTATTTTAGAAAAAACTCTCTTTTCTACAACCTGATTCTCTAGTAATCACAACTTTATATATAGCAATACTACATACTTATGAAGGTGGCACCTAGCTAGGTTTTGCAGTTTGATTTATTAAAGTTAGAAAGTCATAATTAATCTAATTTGATGTCACTATAATATCTTCCCAGCATAATATATATACTATATATATGTATAATTAACTATACACGACATTGCATTAATATATAATTGCAAAAAAGAATCATCTAAAGTAGGGCCCTTATCATTACATCCTAACAAAAAAAACATAACCATAAAGCTCTTGAAGCAATGAATCTACAAATTTACACATTTAAAAAGCCAGAGAACATTAAATATTTTTTGAACAAAATATTTAAACCAACTGAATTAATTGGTCCCAGAGAAATATTGTTCATCCTCAGCAGTGAAAGCACTGAATGAAGAATGTCCATCCTCACTACCCTCCTCCTTGAGTTCTTCGATCCTCGAAAGCGCATGTTGCAAGTCCCATCTCTTGTCCAAATTGACCTCACAACAACCGAGCCCGATTTTCAACAACTTATCCATCTCCCCTTTAACATTCTTTGTGCCTCCCATCCTCGAATCGAACACATCACTAGCGCACTCTTCTCTCACAACCAAGTTAACCCAACTAGCCATGTCTGTGCTGGAACGGCCATGGTGAAGATAATCTGGAAATTTGCCGGTTAAAATCTCTAGTATCAAAATACCAAGACTCCAAACATCACTTTTGTTAGATGGTTTTCCCCGTGCGGTGCACTCTGGCGATTTGTAGGCGACCATAACCTTTGATGCAACACTGTTGGACATTACCGGGATCAGTGCATAGTCATTAAGCAAGGGCTCAAAAGTGTCGGTTAAGAGGACATTTGGAGTTTTGAGGTGGCCATGTGCAACAGTTAGCATCGGCAGTTCCTCGTACAAATAGGCAAGGCCACGTGCCACCCCTTTTACGATCTTTAGTCTTGTTGGCCAATCCAATGGAGGAAGGTTTGAGCCATGGCCTGCAGGTTTAGATTTATATTAATTATAATATATTTGTTTTTGAGATAAAGGTTTGTATTATAATTGTTATAATTAAGAAAGTGAAAGTAAAAATAATAATTAAAGTTGTTTAGTTTTAATATCATGTTGTTAACTAAGTTATCATGGTATGCACTATGCACAACAACAATTAATTGAAATTCCCCTTTTGTATTACCTTCAATTTTGCTTTAAAATTGTTACTCATGGTTAATAAAAAATATGTTGTTCATGGAAATAAACTAATTTGGAAAATCTTAATGTAATAAAAGATAAAATAGACGCATGCAATACCTAATGTATGAACTTGAAAAATTAAGCTGTGTTTAATATATAGTCTTACTATGAAGCATGTGCGCCAAGCTTCCGTTCGGCACATAATCCGTAATAAACATCTTTTCTTCCTTCTTGTGTATATATGCAACGATCGGCAATAAGTTCGGGTGTGAGAGCCTCCCAAGCCTCCACATATGTTCTTGAAAATCATCTCGCCCTATCCCGTGCTTTGCCTTAAGTTTCTTCACCACAAGAGATGGCCCGTCAAAAAGTGCTGCCTTGTATGAGGCCCACAATTCGCCACTTCCCAAAAGCTCGGCCGAGGCTCTTAGCAAATCCTCTAACTCAAACCTTTGTCCATCTTCTTTAACAAAAGACAACTTGCCTGGTTCATCCCTTCTTGCTCTTTTACCACCACTCCCTGCAGAGGTTCTTGGTTGCTCGATTGGGGCCGTGAATTCTGGATTGTGCTTCCTTGACGGTGCAGAGGTGAGAGGCGCAAGGACTTGAGATTGTCTTTCTTCATGGTTGTGTTTTTGCCGCCATTTCGGTAACAATATGCATATAACTATGAGGGCTAATACAAAGCCGATAGATACAATGACAAGGACTGCTATAAGTGCTTTAATTGTTGAGTTTGACGATGTTGATGACGGTGGAGATATTAATGGCTGATGCGCTAATGAGGAATCGCAAGACTTAGCGAGTGGTGCGCCACAAAGGTCCTTGTTGCCTTTAAAAATCACATAATTAATGCAGCATCAAATTACACAAATGTTTTTTTTTTATATATATATTCATAACTAGTCTGAAAAACAAATTATAGGCATCATGCAAGTTAAAAAGGAGAAATTAAGGAGTAGAATAAAACCCTAACCTTCAAACTTGACGGCATGGAACTTGCTAAAAGCGGCCGGTATGGGCCCCTCTAGGTCATTGTACGACAAATCCACCTGCCCTAATGTATCTTGTTTGAACTCCGGTATTTTCCCATCGAACTTATTATGATCCAGTACCAACTCCAACAGCTTTGGTGGGACCGTGAGTGACGACGGTATCGGTCCCGAGAACTCATTATACGACAAATGCACCTTCTTCAACGAACGCATATTCTCAAACAAATTTCCCGGTATCTGCCCATTGAACTGATTATGCTCCAAATACAACATTTTTAAGGCACCAAAGATGGATACGTCAGGGATGGGGCCGGAAAATTGGTTGTTTGCAAAGCTTAGTGCTCGTATACTCGGTATACCTGTTAGGATATCAAGCCGTAGTGTACCCGTCAGCTGCATATTCTCTAACTGTACCCCTAATACAGTCCCGTTAAGGTTGCATATCACGCCTTGCCATAATGGCACGATTCCTTTGCATGGGCTAGCGCCTTGGCCCCAGCCGGGAAGGTCTGGGGACCCACCTGTGCTAAGGGATAGGGTGTCTCTAAATCGAAGAAGAACGTCGGCATCGGCGGCAAATGCGTAAACACCGAAAGAATATGTTAGGAGAAGGAAAATAATGGAGAAGAGAGAGACGGCCCACGGCCCTGCAGCCTGGCCGGGCATGATAGGAGGAGGCAATAGGAATTCAGTTCTTTTTGGCAGAGACAGCAAAGGCGTTACACGGCGTGTGGAAAAAGGGGGTAGTGTTTGTTTTGAGAGGTTGAAAAGGAGAGAGAAATTAGGGGAAGAGAGAGAAAAGGGACACAACACAGCACACAGGGGTGAGAGGTGAATGCCTAAGAATAGAAATTTTGCTCAAGTGATAAATGTTGATTGGACCTGGTCTACAAAGAAAGATAGCTAATAATTCATGTTAGTTAAGTTACTGATATGTGGGTCCTCTCTACGTACCATCGGTGCAAGTTCACAACGGTTTTACGTTGGTAGTTGGGGTGGTTGGGTTGGGCTGCGAGGTTTGGGCTGGAAATTGAGTGAACTATGCTGGCTCACACATTTATTTCACACATATCACATTGCTTTAATAAATTCCATGCATGTTTCCGCTATATATGTATATAGAGAGGCTTCAAATGCATCATTGTTTTTGTGCTTCAATATGCTCCACATTATTTATTTTATTTTCAAAGTCTGAACAGTCGATCCGAACCGTTCAACATGATCTTCATAATAAAATATGTTTGGAGACCAAATTTTATATTTTTTTAGAATTTTTTTACTATTTTTTTAGATTGTTACAATATCACTTTATCGGATGGTCCAAAATCTTCTTAAAAAGTGATTTTGTACCTATCTAAAAAAATAGTAAAAAAATTCTAAAAAATATAAAATTTGATATCCAAGCATATTTTATTATGAAGATCATGTTGAGCAGTTCAGATCGACTGTTCGGACTTTAAAAATGGAGATAAAGAATGTGGAGCATATTGGAGCACAAAAATAATAGTACATTTGAACCCTCCTCATATATATGCTTAAGTTTGTTTCCTCATCTCATACTGGTATTTTTTATTTTTCAATACTTGGAACGCATGAATTCAGAACATGCATTTAAAAACTAGACACAATGTTATCAAAATTTTAAAATCAGGCAGAGAAACAATTAATGTTGAGTTGACATATTCATTTAATTCAAATCTACACCAATCATTGCTTGAATGCTTTTACATCAAAATCAATAATGAAATTAAGTTATATAAAGGAATAACAAACTATCACTTAAAAGTTATTCTGATACCTAGTCTAGAATAAAGCAATTTTCTCTCTTAAACTCGTCATAGCCTACATCAACCAGACAAAGGCCGTCAGGTGGGGCAGGTGGCGCTGTGGCACGACGACACGTGGCACCCATCAAGTTGATCAATGCATCTTGTTCGACCCCTGCAGCAGCTTCTCTTATAGCTGTTGCAACAAGAACCCGAACCATCTACAAAATCATATTTATATAGAGGTTTATCAAGAATCTTACATTATATGTGAGATTCAAAACCGCAGTTCCTTCAAACCAGAATTTACAAAACAAAAGGCAATTACTTTAAAAAAATAAAATAAAAAAATAGGAATCAGGAACCAAAGCAAAGCATGCCCAAAGAAAAAAAAATATATATATATCCTAGGTCAGCAACATACTGGTAAAGGTTCAGTACTTGAGAAACCAGTATTTGAGCTTATATCCCTGATCAGCTCAAATTTGAAAAAAAAGAACCTGACTTGGCAAGAAATTTGGAAAAAGCTCTACTTAAGAGTTTGCAAAATGCATACCTTGCGCAAGAACCGGTTCGCAACAAGTTCTACACACATAACTCTGGTACCTTCTTTAGACTTCTACAAACAAATGAGAAATCACATAATAGCAGTGTCTTGGAATTATAACATATCAGTTTTATCACAAATCAAGGGTATTAAAGAGTATTGATCCTCTAGTTCATCAATTATACAGATTTACCTTACAAAGTCGATATTTCTAAAATAGCTTCAACAGAATTTAAAAAAAAAAAAGAATTTACTGAAATAAGAACTGCTGTCACAACCTTATCAGTAGAAGGAAGAGTCGTCTCTATTGCTCTGGAGTGAAACATAAAACACTCCGTAGCAGGTCCCCTGCATGAAAATAGAAATTATATTTAAACAGAAACTATTAATTTTAAGAATTGATTTATTCTTCCCTGTTAAAAATACACAACTCTAGGCCTCATCTATACATACAAATATGCCCAATTAACCATAACTTGCATGCAATGTAAATTCATACCCAAATTTAACAAACTTGCATTAGTTGAACATCACAGTCAAGCCTCTATAGGACCAATTATCGACTAAATACCACATATCCAAGAAACAAAGAAAAAGTAACAAAGACAAGAGGTGAGTCATATTAGACATACTACCATCCCTTTGGAAGCTTAATTTGGTAATATCCAGTAATTATATGCACCAGACTGTCTAGAGTAGATATTAAAATTTATATCCTTTAACAGTATTCCCTTCTTATGTCTCGAACCATATAAGAAGGAAATGGAGCCTAAATCATGATGAACTCGCAAAAAATAGCCCGTGAGTTTTAATTTACTTGCAAAATTTACAGAATTTTTAGAAATAATTTTGCAATAATGAAAGGGAGGTGGTGCTTTGATCAAATTCCAGATAACCAAAGGGACTCTTGAGCATTTCTTTAAAGATAACAAAATGTCCTTTACATGCTTCTAGAAGCCAGTGTGTCACGTGCGAACATCTTGTAAGATAACATCTTCCCTTCAAGCTGCCTCAAAATTTGATCCACCTTGTTCACACTAAACCTCTGAGGTTTTGTTTCAGAGATTTGAATCACATTCCCCTCGTCTCTCTTATCTAAAAAGGAGCTCTCCTCATTGATTTTATCTGATGGCATTTTTTGGGAGATGTCAATCATATCCCCCTCTTCT
The DNA here is from genome assembly GCA_025461045.1 of Carex parvula. NCBI lineage: Eukaryota > Viridiplantae > Streptophyta > Magnoliopsida > Poales > Cyperaceae > Carex > Carex parvula. The sequence goes on along the minus strand of JAJGRW010000488.1, from coordinate 598,276 downwards.
AAGTCACAATCAAGTTCAGAGATACTCTTATGAGGATCCATGTGGTCACTATCATCTTTAATATTTTCTTTGTCGAGGGGAAATATATAAAGATAACGTCTCCATTTGGCCACAAAGTTTGGGTGGAATTCCCTCGAAACCTAAATATATGAGGAAAATTGAAATGAGTGAGGGAAGAGACATGTTGACCTAATTTATTAATCACTTTGTTGTTGTAATATTTATATTTTTTAGGTGTAATAAAGTCTTAAAAATTTAAAAGTGCCAATAAAACCCATAAACAGCTTTAACCAGAAGGTCATGATTGCATGAAAAATATAGGTCAAGTTATAAAGTGAAATAGAAAAGGAAAAAAGAAAAAAAAAAGATTATAATAATACCTTTGAGACTGCCAAAACATTAAGCTTTTCAGGTGCAACGTGATTTATTGCATCTTTTATCTCTCCAGCTCTGACATCCTTCCTCCATGTGTCTTCAAAAAAGTAAATTACATAGTGAATAAGTTGGAAGACATGATGCTAATCTGAATTTATTATGAAATTATGAGATCATTGGGTGTTTAGTGCAATTTTGTATATATGAATTGAAATTATAGTTTGAACTAACAAAATGAACAAACTTGTTGAAGAGCAGTAACCCCTTTGTCAGTTCGACCAGCCACTAGTGCACTTCCTTCTATCGGGAGTGACCTATCTTTCAATTGCTTAGCTTTATTCTCATCCACAAACTCTCCAAGACATTTCTCCACTACCCTGCAAAAATTTTAACAAGCTAATGTAGAGTAAGATGAGAAAAACAATACAAATAGCTAAGGTCTGACACCTTTATTTTTTATAAATATGTTCAATCCCAAGCATTTTGCCATATAAAAGTTCCCAGAAGGTGTTATGTAAAAGAGAAATATTCCCGATTGCTATTCCCTACAAAACTTACCTGTACATAGTTTTAAGGTATCTTGCTTCCCAATAAGAGGCCAAAGCATAAAAGTTACTGAATTTCTACTTTGCTAAGATGTTTTATATAATAGGTTTCTCTGATAGAAAATGGATGCATGCTTTACAAGCAGCTATGAGATATATGAAAACTACACTCACTAACATATAAACCTACGCAAGCATGAAAATGTCTTCCGTACCCGTTATTTTCCTTGTATTCGTAAAAAGATGTCTAAACTACCAGTCGTTCTCTCATTACATAACTACAGATAATAAGGGGGCCATTTTCTCTTATAAAATTAGTGGAGTTAGGATATAACAAATTCTTTCCTATGTTCCATTGATATATTATATGGTTCTAATCTTATACATAATAAATTTCACGCTGTATAGCGTCTACATACTAAGACATGATATATGATATATTCCACAAAAAAAAAAAAACTTGTTGTACCCTTGCACAGTGTTTAAATCAGGCTGCTTCTGCCAGCCATCAAAAGATCCACCGTGATAGGAAAGCACAATTTTAAAATTTAGTCGGTTCCATCTGCCTCCTCTCCTCTTCTCATTATCTTTAGAAGCGACACCAGTTGCCGCTTCCTTCTCCTCTGAGCTATCACCATTTTCACTTATATTCACTATACCATACTTCTGCGTATTAAAAAAAAAAAAAATTTAAGAAGAAGAATAAAAAATCATTACATAAACAAGGTTACAAACAAAAAATAACCTTATCTGTGAATAATTCAGAGAGGGCAGATGCACCGGTGCCGCGAGAAACCAAATTTGAATAAAAGTGAACCACCTTCTCCCAAGGCCTTTCATACATGAACTGGTAGCTCTCCCTGCAACAAAATAAATTCTTAACATTTCAGAATATCACAATTGATATTGATATTATACTAAACTGCTTAACTACTCAATTGGCTCATAAAATACATAACATTAATCAGAATATCACAATTGATCACTTGCAATTATTATGTAGACCAAAATGCAAAAGAGAAAGAGAGAAAGAGAGAGAGAGAGAGAGAGACCTAGCAGTCCATCGGAGCAAGTGGCAAGAATCAGTGTGGTTATAGTGGGCGTAGAGCTTCTCGCTCTCCATTCCGGCCATTCGAGCGGCCTCCTTTGCCACCGCCGCCATCAAAAAGGGGGACTTCGCGGGCATCTACCGTTTCAGCGTTCTCTCCATTTCTATTTCAATTGGAGAAATATATTTTACGGACTTCACGACGTGACGTCAGAGAGAAACAACAAAGAGAACGGAGTAGGTCCGAGGTTCAACGAGCATGATGACCGTCCGATCTATGTGACATGAAAACAAAACACGCACGAATTTTAAAGCGTTCTGCACGAATCTTAAATCAAATAGACGGTGATTAAATCCATCGGACCTACTCTCAAGTGAACAAGAAATATTTTTTTAAATTAGTAAAAGTGAGTGTAAAAACTCATTTATAAAAACAATTGTTGTCATACCATAAAAAAATTTCTAAATATCCAATTTTACTATTTATTTTCTCATTAAAAACAAAGTAAGTTTTATCATTTCTTCTTTCTTTAATCTAATTTGAATTTTTATTTGAATTTATTATTGATATTTTATTTTTTGAAGAAGAAAGGACTATTTTGCCTTCTCTTCAAATGATTATATTTTTACTGTCTAACTACTATCAATATTCTTTTGCATTTATAATCAATCAAATGTTGAATACTAATGTGCTAAGTTTAGTTACTGAATTTGTATTGATGAAAAACTGACCGATTTTTTTATTAATACCCTAGAAAAAAATTACTAAATCTGTCCTCAGTTTTCAAATATTTCGAAAAATAACCTGACCACCCCACTATGAGGCGGTCTATGATTTTTTGTTTTTAGGGTATATGTAGAAGTGACAAAATGACAATCATGTTATTTTACAAAGCAACTAATGTCAAATTGGCTAAAATAATTTATCCAATCCGTAAATTAATTTTTTATGAAATTGAAATTTAAAATTGATTTACGAACTGGATTAAACAAAAAAAAAAAATCAAAATTTCAATATTTCATACATAGGCATTTGTGAATAGCTAGGACAGTTCTAAGTTGTACTGGTAGGCAATGATATACACATGAGAACTCGAATACTGTTGCACATCAGAGGTTACTGAAAAATTTCTTTCATAGATATTAGAGGAGGGATCAAGTTACAACAAATTTGAGTTACAACAATCATTTTTTTCATTTTCAAAGTCCAAATCGTCGATCCAAACCGTTCAACATGATTATCTAAATAAAATGTGCTTGCAGATCAAATTTTACATTTTTTTGAATTTTTTACTATTTATTAAGATGGGTACAAAATTCAATGGTTTGAATATGACTATTTTTTGTAAAATACTTAATAAATAGTAAAAAAATTCAAAAAAATGTAAAATTTGATCTGCAAGCACATTTTATTGTGGAGATCATGTTGAACGGTTTGGATCGACGATTTGGACTTTGAAAATGGAAAAAATAGTTGTTGTAACTTTGTTGTAACTCAAATTTGTTGTAACTTGATCCCTCCTCTAGATATTATTAATGTTTAATTAATTTCAACTCTGAATGATTTGGAAACAAATAGTCTCTGTAAATCTAATCCCACTTTATAATACAAAGCTTGTTACAACAGCCTTGTTTCCAGAAGGGGTTTATAGGTGCAATTTGTAAAACAAAAATGGATTTCCTTTTGCAAATATTAAAACTAGACTAACATCTTAATTAACCAAAAAAAGTTAAAATTTACATAATTCCAATACAAATTAACAAGTCAATGAGAAACTACTAAGATACCTACCCCCAAAATATCCAAAGAACTTCTTAGTCAATAAAATAGAGCAAAAACCATATATGAAGCAAATACTAAATAACAGAATTGTCTTGGTAAACAATTCTCTGTTTAAGTGCTCAAAACCCCAACAAAGTTCCTATGTTAATCTAATTTCTACCATTCAGGTCCATTCAACCAAAAATCGAATTACTGCCATTGTTAAACCTGATGTAAAAGAGAAGAACTACATAGGGGAATAAGAGTGAAGGGCAACAACTTTTTCTAACCCATTGCTTTTTACGAGTTCAGTGAACTCATCCAAACTTTGCACAAGACCTCCTAAAGATTTGATCAACTCCTCCGCCTTTTCTCTTGCAACAGCCATATCTATATTATCAGATATGTCACCTCCATTTTCGCCTTTTAGTATGGATTGTATGTGCTCAGCATTCTCTTGTAGCTTTGCGGCTAGATCCCAAGCCTCGCTTGATTGCAATGCTTCGTCTATTTCTTCTTTGTCCTTTTGATCTGATAGAACGAGGATGAAGTAATTAATTTAGGGTGCCTTTGGATGGGTGAAGAATAGTCAATAACCCGGGTTAGAACTATTCTGAACTACTATTCTCCGTTTGGGTGTGTTTGGATTAGCAAATATGAACTATTCTTTGTTTGTCTTTTGTGGGTTTTCTCACTATTCTACTAACCCTAAATCCTAAACCCTTGTTTCATCCAAACTTCTCCTTAGTTATTTACCGAGTTGGTCCCTGAATTTGAACTAGTCTTTCCACTAAAGCAAATTTAAAAGACAAACCTAGGTGACGAGGTGCATGCATATGATGTTCAATAGCATTAAAAGCTTCGGCATTATCAGCAGGAATTGCCAAAACAGTGGAAAGTGGATTAGCATTAGCATTAGCACTAGCATTGTTCTCTCCATCGATTGGTTCAATGGGACCTATGACAAGCAGCTCGGAATCAATGTCTCTTGAACCTTCAATCTTAATCACTGCATCCATGGCACCATACACCTCAAAGTTGAACAAACCCGGTAACCCAGACCTCTCCCTCCAATCCGGATCCAACCTCCAATAAGAAACGGAACCCGGACCCAATCCAATGTTGCTGTTCCTCATTGTCTCCCATCTCCTAATCTTTTTATAATCTGGAATCAATGTAGTTAGGCAGCAGTTAATGAGTTGTAAGTGAAAGAAGAAAGAAGAAAGAAAGAAGAAGTGAAGTGAGTACTGACCAGAGACCAAGAGTTCCCAGCGGCGCTTGCACTGGTTGGAAGAGCGATGGAAACCGATCTGAGCGCAGTTATCGGCGACGATCTTCCATTTCTGGAAGGAGGAGAGGGACTTGGACCAGAGTTCGGCGTCGACGGCGGCGATCTGTTCGATGAGGACGAGCGTGTCAGCGACGGACCAGTCAGGGGCAGCACGGGAGCGGGTGCAGCGAGAAATGGAAGGCTGGGATTTTGTTGCGGGGGTGGAGATGGAGGTGGAGGTGGAGGTGGTGGTGGTGGTGGCGACGGAGGCCGCCGCGCGAAGCGCTTGGACTATGCAAGGCAGTGTTGGATCCATTACTTTTTGCTTCTGCGATTGCTGCCAGTAAAGACTAAACACCGACTGTCATACTGATACGGGAATTCAGATCCTCCCCGGTACCGTATAGGGAATCTTTTACAATTACTTGATCTGGACCGTTCACTTTAACTTGACACGAATCTCAAAGCCCAATAATACTGCCCCTCCGTCAGCGCGAATCTCAAAGCGGCTGAGAGTTAATCTCAAACCGTAAAATGAAGGGAATCTTTTACGGTACCGGAGAGGATATTTGCCCCATACTGATACGCTGCTCATGTTATAAATCAAGACTAGGGAAATCATGCTCTATTGGTTATGTGTACATTATCCTCTAATATTATTATTTTAAGATTTTCATATTAAAATGTACTTTGATATAAAATTTTAGATTTTTTTTAAACTTTTTTGCTAATTTTTAAGATAGATACAAAATCAATATTTTTAGAAGATTATGGATCATTCAAAAAGAGTGATTTTGTACCTTCTCTAAATAATTAGTAAAAAAATTATAAAATTTGTTATCCAATAACATTTTAATATGGAGATCATGTTAAACAGTTCGGATCGATTATTTTAACTTTGAAAATATAGATAATTATTTTAGAGCATGATGGAGCACAAAATGAATGAGACATTTTAACCCTACTCTCTTTTTTATAATAATCTATATTATTTTCTCTACTTACATATAAATATTATCATTTTTTTATTTTATTTTAATATTATGTGAATCAATAATTTGAAAAAATTAATGTCCAAATATCATTCATCTCAATGTATCTTTATCGGCTCGTGATGTTAATCAAAACAAAGTTTGAAATAGTATAATTTTTTACATATGCATAGAAAAAATGATAATAATCACATATAACCGTTCTATTTTAACATTTAAGCTTTAAATTTTGAATAATTAAAATTTTAAAAATAAAGAAATAATAAAAACATCATAATTGAAGGCCAACCCTAATATAATGGGCATCTTTTTCTCTTTAATAAATGGTGTAATTTGTCAATTTAATTAAGTGCATAAAGAATACACAGGCACTTGTTTGTTATCATTATAGTACACAAGAATTATGATTTGCCCACTTACCATAAAATACATCAACAAGTACACATACAAGTAAATTGAACAGCAAAAAGTGAAAACGAAAATTTAGCAAAGAGAAACCACAAGAAGCTAATTCATGTCAAGATATATATATATAGAGAGAGAGAGTTGGGCTACGGTACTTCGCGAAGTAAAACGAGTGTTTTACTTCACATATATATCTTCAATTTGAAACTTCAAAACGTCGATCCGAATCGTTTAAGTTGATCTCCATATTAAGCCATATTAAATTGCACTTGGAGACCAATTTACATTTTTTTTAAATTGTTTACTATTTTTTTTAAAATTTTTGAAAATCGCTGTTTTTCAAAAAATCATGAACCATCAAAAACAACAATTTTCAAAATTCTAAAGAAATAGTACAAAATTTCCAAAAAATGTAAAATTTGGTCTCCAAGCACAATTTAATATGGAGATCAATTTGAACGGTTCGGATCAACATTTTAAACTTTGAAATCGCAAAATATGAGTGTGAAGTAAAACACTCGCTTTACTTCGCGAAGCACCGTAGCCCAACTCTATATATATGTGTGTGTGTGTGTGTGTGTGTTGTTGGTAGAATAAGAATACATAAACATACTGCAAACAAGCTTGCTCTCCATCAACAAAAGTGTTATATAAAACCCTCATTTGCCTCTAATATATGACAAATGCCTCCACAACTTTACCGTTTTACAAAAGCTGCTTAAAACAAATAGCCCTTAAAGCAATTATCTCATAACCAGCTTATAATTTGTTGCTTATAGATAGTCCAGATGTAGAGGTTTTACATATAAGCACCGAAATCCTTAAATTTTGCAGAAACAAATCTTTACATTGATTGATACATATATATATATGTAAGGGGTGTATTTACATAAGTTGCCACAACCGTAATTTTAGGTTCCCAACTAAAATCAATCTCGTTGTGGCATTTATGTAAAAAAAAAAAAAATTACCTTCTTCATGCGCTTCATAACTTGGGAGTAAAAAATAGGTATAACATTACTATTTACTAAGAAGAGTTAAGAAGATAAAATAAAGCTCATTCATTCATTCCATGGTCATGGGGGACACACAGCAACGAAACCGAGCACTGCGAATGGTGTTAAGAATCTCCCTCTCGGTTTCCTCAAGCATCCTCACGATTTCAGAGAAGGGGGGCCGCACGTCAGGCTCCGTGTCCCAGCAACGCATCATTAGGTTCGCAAGAGACGGGTAGCAGTCAGCAGGGACTGTCGGGCGGATCCCACGGTTCACCACAGCAAATGCCGCCTGTACAGCTGTCATGTTCTCAAATGGCACCCGCCCGGTAACCAGCTCCCATAGCACTATGCCGAAACTATAGACATCTACCTTGTGAGTGTATGGCCTATGCTGTATCATCTCCCTACAGGAATATAAGGAGCAATTAATATATCATAAAATTAATAACTTAGAAAGACAGTTTACATGTAGAGTGTAGAGCTAATTAAGGTTTAGCACCATGCTGCAACCAGGTTAAAGGTCTAGAACATGTCAAAAAGTGAAATATTTCATTCAGAGAAACAATGCAAGACTCTGTAATCAAACTGTCGATTGAGAGATAAAAGGTTTGAGCAAAAAAAAAATGCTTATACAGTGAAGGGCAAATGTGTAAATATAATATTTAAAGAGCGCAAACCACAAGTGTTCAGACATGAACAATACTAATCATGCATAGAAGGTACAAAGAAGCTACAAATTTCTAAGCAAACTTATTCGATTATATAGTGGGCATGACTAGATATTAGACAATAGGCATAAATTTGTTTTTAAAGTACAGTCCCAGGAAATGCAGATTTGTATGAAATCATTGTGCATATTAGTGACCAAATTTTTTGTATTTTTGTTTGAAGTACTTAAAAATGTGATTCAGTTACACAGCAATTCAACTATGGAGTCGGCGAGGTGGTAACTCTATAACAGGTTCATGAAGAAAATATTAAGAAATGTCATGGCATGAACTAAACCCAAATCATTTTAGATATATAATCAACTCCAACCCAAACCCGAGTAACAAGTTGAGAAAAAAGTAACATGAAAACACACAAAGCCTGAATTGATAAATCTAATTGGAAAAAATAACCAGTAAAATACCAAAGCAGCTTTGTTTGGTTGTCAATTGAAACTATCACAAGACCAAAGTTTACTACTACCCGAAAACCCAAAGTGCTAACAAATGACAAATTTTCTAAAATTAGATATATCCTTCATGACATAACCTGACTTGTATCAGAAACCATCCCTATACAGCTGTCAAAACCTCTACTTGGTCTTATCCTTACTAATTACATGATAAAAAAGAGTAAATTTAGCAAATTTTAATTCAGAGTTTATTGAGCAGTTATAATTACTAAAATTGACCAAATAACAACAAATAAAACAAGGCATGAATAAAAAAAAAATTGAAGAGAGCAAAGAGCAAAGAAAACTTACGGTGCCATCCACCGGTAAGTGCCTGTCTCAGGTGTCATCCCTTCAGGCCTCTCCTCAATCCTTGCAACCCCAAAATCCGCAATTTTAATGGATTTATCCCCAGCAATCAACAAATTATCAGATTTCAAATCCCGATGTATCAGCCCGAGCATTTGTATATACGCCATACCCCTTGCCACATCAAGCGCTTGCCTCACCGCAAGCTTAAGTGGAACTCCTCTGTTGTGCTGACGCTTTGTCAGAAATTGCCTCACCGATCCCCCTTTCTCATACTCCGTAACAATGCATAAAACTCCGTGTTTTTTACACATGCCGATAAACCTGACGATGTTGGGGTGACTCAAATTTGCGAGCATCTTCACTTCCTGGTGAAACTGTTGCTCCATCAACAGTGATTTGTCAATGGTAGGTTCTTCCGCCGGCACCCTCTCCAGTAGTTTTATGGCCACGTCTTCTCCATTATACGTGCCCTTGTATAACTTACCAAAAGCTCCTTGCGCAAAGGCGTCACCTACGTGTAACTTTGAGGTGTCAATTGTCCATGCATCATAGTTCTCTACAGTTTCTGTCGGATACCGATGATCCATTAGAGATCTGACGAGTAGGTCAACTTTTCCATAAGGCAGTGCCTGGGTTGCAGTTGCGGGTGCATGGTAATAGCTGTTCTCTGTATTGGATGCATCAGGTACGAATCGGTTACCAGGGTGATTGAGCATTCGGGTACCGGATGCATTTGACCCAACACTGCTTATCATGTCAACTGACATGTGGGTTCCATTGAGGTCTGTTGCAGTTGCAGTGCTGTCTGTTGACATGTGGGTCCCTTCAGACAGCTTGTGGTATAACATGGCATCATGGAAGTTATTTGGGGAATTCCCATTTTCCATCATTTTGGGATACTCTGGGTTTGCAAACATGGTGTGAAATTTCAATCCTCTTTTTCGCTCAAGTTTGAACTTTTCATGATTTGATGATTAATTGATTCTGATTATAACAGCAGTCTATATCTGATCATATATTTTGCAAACAAAAAAAAGTCAAATTATTTGATTTCAAAGATACATAAACTTAAAAAAAGATCACTTTGTTTGAAATTAACCCCCAATTGTGAATTGGGATCGGATTAAGAAGTGATTGCGTTTTGATTTTGAATCGGAGAAGAAACTGACCTGACTGAGTGATATTCTTGAGAGTTGATCTTTCTTTGTTTTAGCGATTGATTCTTCAAAGGAAGAGGATGTGATTGATTGATTGATTGATGATCGGAAGAGATGAGATATTTGCGGGTAGCGTGAAATATGATTCGTTAATTGAAAAAAAAAAGGAGAAAGAAGAAAGGAGGTGGATCTGTCGCCTCTCGGTCCGATGCTCGGAAAAATAAAAATAAAAATAAAAAATATTTTTTTGACCGTATTTTTACTTTTGTTCGATCAGCATTCAGCAATTATTTTTTCATTTAATTCAACTATTAATTATGGGGGAATTTCATGTATACCCCTCCAAAACTTCAAACTTACGTATTTTTCCCTCTAAAGTTTGAAATTACGTATTTCCCATCTAAACTTCAAATACTCACAAATTTACCCAATTTATTGTCTTTTATATTGAAACTCATTCTAAATGTATAAAATACTCATTTTACCATTTATTAAAAACATATAAAGTTCATCAGACTCAAATTTGAATCTAAACGGTTCATCTACCGTCCGAATTGCTTTTAGATCTGTGCGTGCAAGAACACACACGCATATTGAAGTAACGTGCACAGATCTTAATGCGTGCGCGCGATCGGAATTGCTTTAAGAGCCGTGCATGCTAGATCAGCACGAATATTGAAGCGATGCGCACATATCTTAATGCGATGCGTACGGATCGAACTGTAGAGAAACCCTTCAGATTCAAATTTGAGTGATGGGCTTTTATATGCTTTTAATAAAGGGTAAAATGGGTATTTTAAAATTTTAGAATGAGTTTTAATATAAAAGAATTAAATGGATAAATTTGTGAGTTTTGAAGTTTAGAGGGGGAAATATGTAATTTTAAAGTTTAGAGAGGAAATACGTAATTTTGAAGTTTTTGAGGGGTATACGTGAAATTACCCCATTAATTAATTATGGACGAAATACTCATTTTGTCCTTCAAATTTTCTTAATTTTCATAAAAATTATTATTATTAGTCGCTCCTCTCATAAAATTAATTAATCATTTTCATTCTCCATTTCTTTTCTTAAGATACACATGCCTCGGCACCAATGTTATAAATAACGGTATGCATTTGTCAAACGGACAGAGTACTGTTAAACGATTAATTAAAAATAATTGAGGATAATCGACCATAATTAGAAATAATCAACTGATTAATTAGAAAACTCCATGATGATTTGATCACCACCAACGACTAATCAACCGATTAATCAATCTAAACGGACGTTTTTTACAACACTGCTCGAAACCATACCATTAGTGGTTTTATAAAAAAAAAAATGTAAACAAGCAGTAAATATAATAGAGTGATGCTATAAAATACTATGCAATGTGCATATAGATCCGTACTATGAATTTATATTTTTCGTTTGTAATATTCGAACAATCAAGCCAAACTATTTAATATGATCTTCATATAAAATGTATGCGGAGACAAAAATATATTTTACATTTTGTATCTATCTAAAAGAAAACATTAAAAGAATTCATGAATATTTTTTTGCCAGAAGTTGGAAAGAGGCCCATAGGTCACAAAGTTCTTTAAATATTTTATTTCATTCTTTCAGAAATAAATAAGGATCAGACTCTTATTTTATATTTTATAAAATTAAAAGACACTAAAAATTTTTACTTAAATTATGTCAACTGATTATTGTATTTTTTTTCAATTTAAATACATGAAATGTCATTGAGTGTCTTTTATATTTTTTTAACCTAATTACAAAAGTTTGAACTCAAATTCACTTTTCTTATTTTCAAAATTCCACTCAATATTTTTCTTATTTGGTTGGTATACAAACTTTATTCTAATCTTATTCCTCTTTCCTCTCTAGCCGAACAAGAAAGGGTTTGGATCCAATATCTTAGAGTTTAAATCAAATACAGTTTTAAAAAAATATTCTAAGTCGAAATTTTTATTATTATCCAAAAAAATTATCAAATTTCTAAATCTACACACAATTTCAGATTATTTCCATAACTGTCCAATCCGAAAAATTATTTTGCGGAAATATGGCCTAGATCCACATAATTATTTCCCACAAAGTTCCCCTCTCTAAACCATTTTGGAATATTTTGAACTATTCCGACAATATTCTAAACAATTTTGGGATTTTCTAAATTATTTCGACAGTATTCTAAACCATTTTGGGATTTTTTAAACTATTCCAACAATATTCTAAATCATTTTGGAATTTTCTAATTATTTCGATAATATTTTCTAAACTAATTTCTAAACTATTTTATTATTTTCTAAACTAGTTTCTAAACTATTTTATTATTTTCTAAACTAGTTTCTAAACTATTTTATTATTTTCTAAACTAATTTATTTAATAAAATACAAATTACAAAAAATTATAAAAATACTTGAACCGAAGAACAGCTCGATCAGACAATTAGTCAGATAGAAGAGAATTTTTTTTTGTTGGAGGGAGTTGTGAGAAGTGAGTCTGTGAAAGGGGTATATATAGCTTGAAATCCCTTTTCCGCAAAATAATTTTCCGGATCCACCGCCAATTCCCTTCTGGGAAATTATTTTGCACATATAGAGTTTCCGCAAAATAATTTTCTGAAAATGGGTTTTCCGAGGCACCTCTCTTTTCAGGAAAAAAATTCTGCCGATCTAGGCCATATTTCCACAAAATAATTTCTCGGATTGGACAAGTTCTGGAAATAATATGAAATCATTTGTAGATTTGAAAATTTGATAATTTTTTTGGATAATAATAAAAATTTCGGCTTAGAATGTTTGTTTAACTGTATTTGATTTAAACTCTAAGATATTGGACTCAAATTATTTCTTGTTCGGCCAGAGAGAAAAAAGGAATAAAATTAGAATAGAGTTTCTATTTCAATCAAACAAGAAAAAAAAATGGAGTGAAATTTTGAAAATGAGTAAAATGAATTTGAGTTCAAAATATATGTATGGATTTTCTTTTTCTTTTTCTTTTTTGAAAAATGCTTGACAATGTATATATATATAGAGAGAGAGAGAATGGCTAATATACAAACGTTTGTTCCTGGACTCAGGAACAAACGGTTCGGTTCTCCGATTTTCAAAGTCCAAACAGTTGATCGAAACTGTTAGATATTCAATCTATATTAAAATGTGCTTGGAGACCAAATTTTATATTTTTTGGAATATTTTTACTATTTATTAAGCTAGTTTGAAAACTGCTGTTTTTCAATGCTGCAGAAATTTAATAAAAACAGCAGTTTTCAAACCAGCTTAATAAATAGTAAAAAAATTCCAAAAAATGTAAAATTTTGTCTCCAAGCACATTTTAATATAGATTGAATATCTAACGGTTTCGATCGACTGTTTGGACTTTGAAAATCAAAGAACCGAACCGTTTGTTCCTGAATCCAGGAACAAACGTTTGTATATTAGCCATTCTCTCTCTCTCTCTATATATATATATATAAATAAAACTAACCAAAAAGTTTGATCAGCCGAAACTACAAAACGAACCAAATAAATCAATATTTAATTCGATTAGTTTTTATTATTAGTAATTTAGTTTATTTGGTAAATTGATCACCATTCCTTCAACATGGATCTCCCTTATTATATTAAGTTGTAAGTAATAATACTATATTTCCCGTGATTTTTATTTTTACCCAAAAAAAAATTTATTTTAATATAAATAACCAGGTTTTTAAAATATTTTTATTTCTACCCAAACCGCTAGGATTCCTAGCGGTCCGAATTTTTTATTCGGACCGCCAGGATTCCTAGCGGTCCGAATTTTTATTTCGGACCGCCAGGATTCCTAGCGGTTCGAGGTTTAATTCTTTTTCAACCCGCGCCCGTGACTTTCTTCTCCTTCTCTTCTCTGTGTCTCTCTTCTCCTCTTCTCTGCGTCCGCGAGAAACAAAACGAAAAAAGAAAAAAAAGCCGAGTCTCCGCCAGAGAGAAGGAAAAAAAGCCCGCGCCTCCGCCCCTCCGCCTCGCCGCCACTCCGCCTAGCCGAATCTCCGCCTCTTCACCGCATTCTCGTCGATTCATTGTAAGTTCTCAAAAAATTTCAATTTTTCGGTTTTTAGCCTTGTGGCTGTTGGCTGTTGCCTATGTGGCCTTGCGCCTTTTTGATTGTCCCAAGATCTGTTACCTTGACCTGCGGCCTCGTGCCTTTTCTGTGATTGAGGCCTTCGTGCCGATACGGTTTTAGGGTTTAGGTTTAGGCCTTGTGGCTGTTGCCTTGTGGCTGTTGTGGCTGTTGCCTTGTTGCCTTGTGGCTGTTGCCTTGTGGCTGTTGTGGCTGTTGCCTTGTTGCCTTGTGGCTGTTGCCTTGTGGCTGTTGCCTATGTGGCCTTGCGCCTTTTCTGTGATTGAGGCCTTCGTGCCTATACCCTTTACTGTGACTCGCGTGCCTTGCTGCCTTGTACTGCCTACGGGCTTGAAACATGCCAAAAAAAAAAAAAAATGTAGATTGTAATTTAGATTGGATTTAGATTGGATTATAATTTAGATTGGATTTAGATTGGATTTAGATTGGATTTAGATTGAATTTAGATTGTAATTTAGATTGGATTTAGATTGTAATTTAGATTGGATTTAGTTTATTTTCCTATTGTAATTTAGATTGTAATTTAGATTGGATTTTCTGTGTATATGCCTGACAAATATATATTGATCTAATTTAGATTGGATTATTAATTTATTTTCCTATATTGTAATTGCATTTATAATTTTGTTTGTTTGCTTGTGTTTAAATTATTAATTTATGTGGCATGAAAATTTAAGTTATATTAAGTTATTTTTGTTTTCATGCAATTTACATGTCAATTGGGATTAATTCGTTTATGTGTTCACTTATGTTTTATAAATATTTTAGATTAATTCATTCTTGTTATATTAATTTATGTATAAAGGATTCTTTACATATTAGTGATTCAAAGAAGTTAGAATTCCATATTCATTTACTTAGTTAAAATAAAGTTAGAATTGCATATTCTCTTAATGAAACGGACTGGATTCAAAATAGAAAACAGACAAATAATTATATTTTTAAAGTCTAAACTTAGGAAACACATAAATTAAAATAAAGCTCAATTTCGTCTTAGTTAAAATTTAATCTATTAGTGTTATCATTCCTCATCATCCCCGTATCATTACCTACAAATAACTATAATGGTCACGTACAGTTTTTTTTTTAATTTTAATTCTTTCTAGACACAAAATTTTATGCGTACATTAGATTTTAGATTAATTGAATTAGTTTATCGTTAATTAGATGCCGAGAGAAGTAATTGACATTGTTGAATAACAAAATTTGAATACAGAGTTCTATAATTACTTTTAATTGGTGCGTCTTCACTAAACACGAGAATAAATAATTAAAATATTTACAAATATATATGTTGTTCATAATCTTCATAATTCACAAATATAATATATTTTATTAGTTGATTAGAGTAGCAAAAGAAACAATAATTGATAAAACTCAAAATTTATTTACTTAAAT
Source organism: Carex parvula (assembly GCA_025461045.1). Classification (NCBI taxonomy): domain Eukaryota; kingdom Viridiplantae; phylum Streptophyta; class Magnoliopsida; order Poales; family Cyperaceae; genus Carex; species Carex parvula. The sequence goes on along the minus strand of JAJGRW010000488.1, from coordinate 582,738 downwards.
ATTAAATTCGATCAAGTTGCTTTCATGTTACTTTATTTTTGTTTGAATAATATTGATTTTATTCTATTTGGAAGAAATGGAGAATTTGAGAAGATATTGGAGGCTTTCCTTTATTATAATAATAGGGATATTTAATAGTAAGGGTGTACTTTTGATTTTTAATCGGTAAAATTGGATATATTTATTATTTCATTAAAAATCAATTAATATAGATTTATTAATTCAAGAATTGATTTTCCTTTAAAATCTTATTTTATTAATATTTTAGCGAAATTGTAGAAAATATTATTATATAATACGAGCTTATTTTTGTTCTTTACTTCTATTTAAAAAAAAAACTATATCTATAGTTCCAAGGTTAATATGTACTATATGTATCATCAAATTTGTGTGATTAAACAAATTATACTCGCAACAAATAAATGAGTTATTTTTGCTGGTTGTATATTTGAAAGTTTATTTTGCATTAATTTGTATGAAATGAAATTAGTTTGCATTAACTGATTTCATACATTTCTAATGGAAACCTTATCTTTAAAAAAAAATACAAATTTATAAAAATATGCTTGTATGGAGTGGTTCTTTGTTCTTATTGGCATCATGCATGTTATGATTGACTCCATAGTCATTTTTTTGCATATCAGCGTATTTTAGCATATTTTTTCCGCAATTAGCATATTTTAGCCAATTGTAGCAAGTTTAACTTTTTTTTAAACGTAGGATGGCTAGGGGACGGCCTAGGAGACCACCCGCAGCCGATCCGGTTGATGAGCCCATTCCTACTGACAGCAAGGATCATTTCAGTCCTTTGTTATGGATGCCTCACGGGGAGCACCGAGTCTCAGAGGCATCTAAAGAGGTACTTGATTACTTTTTTATTTTTTAAAGTTGGATTTGTTGAATTTTTGTATTTTTAGGTTTTCATGTTGTTCACTTTTTTGAACGCAGAGTGAGGCAATTTTAAATGCCAGGGGTCGGTATCCGGACATGCAGTACTTCCCGATGATGGAGGCGTATCTGCAAAATTTGGGGCTGCAGCATTTGGTCGATATTCTACAGTCGGAGGCTAAGTCCATCAACGCGTCCCTGATTGCAGGACTAGTGGAGCGATGGCGCCCCGAGACGCACACGTTCCACTTACCTTTTGGAGAGATGACAGTGACTCTCCAGGACGTTAGCGCTCTATGGGGTTTGCCTATCCAGGGCGTGCCCGTTGGTGGCATATCTGACCCCACAGATTCCAGATGGCACGACGATTAATTACATGCTCGCTGAGTTGTTGGGAGCGGAGCCAGATATACGCAGCAACGGGGGGAAGTCCAAGTACTGTCTGGACAAGACGAAGCTGCGAGTTATGTTTGCGAGAGGTCTAGGTAGCGATTCCACTCCGATCGAGATTCAGAGGTACTCATACAAACTATTTGTATTACATTTATTTTGTAATCTGTTTCATGCGGAAAAATGAGTTGCTCTATAATTTTGATATTACAGATACACACGGGGATTCGTGATGGACCTATTTGGTTCTGTCATGTTTGCTGATTCTAGTGGTGATACCATCCCGATGATGTATCTAGAGCTGCTGCGAGACCTTCAGCCGTCGAGCGTCAGGTACAACTGGGGTGGGGCTGTCCTAGCACATCTCTACTCCAACTTGTGCCACGGTTGCAAGGTCAGTATGTTATTTATGTCTTATTTTAATTACCTACCTTGTCATACACTTGTTGTCTTATTTTAATTATTTAACTTGTCCCTGACGGCTGGTATTCTTCAAAATATAGCGGAAAACTAAGCAAATCCACGGGCCAATGCTTCTTCTGCAGCATTGGTCGTGGTCACGGCTACCGGTGGGGGTACCTCAGCCGAACGAGGATCCATGGGGAGAGCCCGAAAATGGAAATCGACTGGCATTCGGCATGAGATGGTACGGACATCATGAGTACAAGGACAATCCTCACGGGAAGACAGCAGGTATCAGGACGGTCCGATCTCAGATTCAGAGTCTGGGTGAGACGCAGGTGCGCTGGACTCCGTACCATGAGCTATACACTGAGGGGAGGCTGCCGCAGATTGTAGAGGATGATCGGGAGATGTGGCTCTACAGGGGACCGCTGGTGTGCTTCTGGATAGTGGAGCACCACTGGCCAGACCGGGTGCTCCGCCAGTTTGATTTTCCTCCACTCATCCCCGCAGATCCAGACGTCCCGAGATCTGCGATCATGAGGCTACACGGGTAAGTTATGTTCTTTTAAGCATTTTTGTACTTAACATTAGTTCTTATCTTTAAATTGCAACTGACAAATGAATTACAGGATAACACACGGTAATCACTGGGATAGAGATTGGAGTGATTATCACTCGGAGTACTACAGCAAGGCGGGCAATATGAGTGCCAACTTATGGCAGATGCCGGAGATTGATACGATGCAGTTCCAGGGAGATCCCCTATTGAGATATCAGGCTTGGTACCTGCGGGTCGGCATGGCTTCGGTGTATATAGAGGGAGATTACGGCGAGTTTCTTCGCGCACAGATATTCGAAGACGATGGTTATACCCCTACTGGCCGGAAAGGTGCTCGCCAGGTAATGCATCTAAAACAACACATTTTTATGCGTTATGAACCTTTTATCATAACCTTTGTTTTTTCTAACGTTTTTTTTATAGCTGCTGGTAGCGCTTAAAGGTGCCGCGCGTTCGATCGTTTGTCTTGGAAAAGCGTGGCTACAGAGCGGTCGGGCACGCGATGTTGAACTTGGTTGCCCCATGCATTGCGGACGCCGGCCAGGAGGCAAAGCTGGTCACCATGTTACGAGACGCCGGAGAGAATATTGATTGGCGCGCAGTACAGCCGGACGAGCCTGACGCGCCACCTGTTATGACCAGTGAGATGCCACCGGAGCCATCAGAGCAGCCAGAGTGGGATTATCATCGTTGGGTACTGCACATGGCCGGTTGGCACGCCTACCGTGACGAGCAAGGTCGTCCAGTTCTTCCCCCGGTATGTGATTCTTTATTTTATTTATGCTTTTACTGTAAGTAAAGATAGTTAAAATTTACTAAATTTTTGGTATCCTTGCAGGGTCCTGCATACATGCCGACACAGCCTGAGCATCATGAGTCTCCAGAGATGCAGGATGACCGGATGAGTTTTAGCCTTGCAGACATATATGCCGACACAGCCGCCTCTCCGCCACCGCGTCAGCCGTACTCAGAGATGGCTCACGATTGGGAGGCCTCTGGTAGCCAGACTCAGGCTGATTATGAGTCCCAGTTTGTGACATCCATATTCCATACTCCCACGCCACCGCCAGCTACCGACGTGGCCTCGGATCCATGGGATACAGCACTTACGATGAGCAGGCAGGACAGCCTCGAGGATCATATTACACCAGCTTGTGCCGTGCAGGCAGGACAGCCTCAGTGGGAGGATTGGCATGAGCGCAGATTCAGTAGAGAGAACAGGGGTAGACCACCTCACCGATTCTCCCCTTCGCATTACGATGGATAGAGGGTATATTTTATTATGTTTTAGTTTAGTTGTGCTATGTTATGTTTTATTATGGTAGTTTAGTTTAGTTTAGTTTGGTAGTTTTAGTCTAGTGTAGTTTCGTTATGTTTTATTATGTTCTATGTTTTATTATGTTCTATTTTTTTTTCTATTATGTTTTATTATGTTTTATTTTTTTGTAGTGTAGTTTATTTATGTTTCGTTATGTTTCGTACAACAAAAAGAAATAACATCCATTGACGATCATACAACATACTATTTCAAACTTAATATAAATAACATCCAGAAATAACATCCAAAATATAAAATACAAACTGAATATCTGCTTCAAACGATCATACAACATACTATTTCGTCTTACCGGTCTTGAACGTACATGGAACAAAATCATCGTCCGAGGTTGACGATGACGGCTCGGTAACAACAGACGACGTGCTAACCTGAGTCTTAGTCTTAGTCTTAGCCTTACTCTTCGTCTCAGGCGTCTGTACATCATCTTTTTTTTTTCCCAATCCATAGCCGTAGGGGTTTTCTACAAAATCATCATCAGATATGTCATTTGTCCGACAATCATCAGCAGATCCTTGCACACATTTCCTAGACCAAATTGGACAGTCCTTTCTCTTCCTTCCGCAGCCCCAATTGCATTTCTTTTCCTCGCCCTTTCCTCGATTGTTACTGTCCATGCTCCTCGTCTACAAAGTAAAATACATACAAATAAAGTTCATACAAATAAAGTTCATACAAATCTCAAAGTAATAAAATAAATCCCCAACTGCAACATAATAAAATACATACAAATAAAGTTCATACAAACCTCAAAGTAAAAATTCTTCACAAAATAAAGTTAATTCCTACGACTCCTGCTAAAATTTAATCCCCTGAGCCAACCAGTTCCCCATGACGATGTGCTCCTTCTATCTCGTTGCACTGTTTCGTCTTGCCGGTTAGCTGTACCGGACGGTCCTGCTTGCGCTTCGTTAGCTGTACCAGCTGTGCTCCTCCTTCCTAATTGAGATGTGCTCCTTCTAGCTGGTTGCACTCCTTCTTGCTGGTGTGCTGTATCGGATGGCCTTGCGCCAGATGTGCTCCTCCTACCTACTTGAGTTGTGCTCCTTCTTCGCTGGATAGTACCTGAAGGCCCTTGCATTCCAAAGAACTCCCCTCCTGCCCGTACTTCTCCCATTGCCTCCCTAAACATCATATTTGCATTTTCACGGTCTGCTGTACGGCTTCTGGCTGTGCTTCGCCGCGGCCCTTGCGATCCACTTGCCTCTGCCATAACTCGCTCATTCTCTGCTACATTTGCTGCGTTATGAGCCTCTGCAGCCCAAATATGTTAGTTAGTAAGCTATTTAACATTGGAACCGAAAATAATTAGGAATGAATGTGACATACCTCGCCTCTGCCTGTCAGAAGTGGAACGGCGAGGACGGTGCCCCCGTCGCCTACCTTGCATTTCATCCATGGTCATATCTTGCCGGATGTGTTTTCTCCTACCACGCCGTATCCAATCTCTGTTTGGCTCAATTTTAGGGGTAGTGGTTGCCGGCCAATCTTCAGGATTGCCGTAAGGAACAAACAGTGCATTCCAAGTACTCAGAAGGTAGTCCACCTTATACCAGTGGGCAACAAATAGGTTGGGTGACCAGTTTCTATTACGACAAACCGCTAACACATGAGCGCACGGAATCCCAGTTAATTGGATACCTCTGCATGTACATTCCACTTTTCTCTCTGGCCCGACTGTCACGATATACTGGAACCTTCTATGAATAATTGACATAGTTCCATCCTGCATTTGGACCACTGGAACATATTCATTTGGGCCCGTGACTTGGTAATTACCTTCGCCGTGCGAGTATGGGATGACATCCATTTTTGTAGCTTTCTCCCACCGTTTGGCGAGCTTAACATGTACCCGTCTGGAAAAAGGCTGTTCTGCATTGCTTTGCTCCGTCGCTGCCTCTCGCCGTTGAACAAACCACCTGTTGCACTTGGCGAATGTCTCCTCTACAAGTGCAGCCACGGGCAACATTCGGCTATCCTTGAAGACAGCGTTCAGGGACTCAGAGCCGTTTGTTGTCATGATACCAAATCGGTACCCTCCATCACAGGTCTGGAAATTTTTTTCAAAATTTGACGGCTCCATGACATCATCAGGACGTACTTTGCCCACTCTCCTCAGAAAAGCATTACACGCCGGATTTTGCTGCAATAGAACAAAGCAAAATTAGACAAAATGCATCTAAAAGAAACAAAAATGATATAAATTAGACAATATTAGGCATACCGAGCAAAAATCTTCGAACATCTCTTTCAGCCTTCTTGGCTTCTTCTTCCTGGCTCCTTGTTTGAACCTAGTTCCGTACCATTTGTCCTTCCCACACGCCTGGACCAGGTTATCTGCAACATGTTGGATACAATACCTGTGCACAAAATTATCCCTATCCCATCCGTATTCAGGTTTCAATGCAGCTTTGATACCCTTGTGTTGGTCCGATATAACACATACGAATCTATTCACACCAATCACATTAATCCTAAGCCAGTGTAAGAAAAAACCCCAGTTCTCTTCATTCTCCGTATGTACAATTGCAAATGCTAGAGGCAGCAATTGGTTATCGGCATCATAGGCGCAAGCCATCAAAAGTCTGCCCTCATACCGCCCAGAAAGGAAGGCTGCATCTATACTGATCACCGGCCTTAAGTAATCAAATGCGGTAATGCATGGTCCGTAAGCCCATGCCACGGCCCTGAATTGCTGAACACCTTCTTTGACCCGTCCTGTATTTTTATCGATGCTCGGACTTGTCAGAAATTGGTATTTTGAGCCGGGATTCGTGTAACATATCCCGTTAAGCAATAGTTTCATAAAATTGTACGACTCTTCCCAACTCCCAAATTGTCGGGCAACTGCAAGCTCACGACCTCTCCAAAGTTTGTTGTACTTCGGGGTTATACTGCCAAACCTAACCCTCACGCAGTGTGCCACACTCCGGAGGCTCATAGTGGGGTCTTCCTTAATGCCGCTCTCGATGAGGTCTGCGATAATTGATGCCGTGAGTTGTGCATGGTCCGACCTTTCAAACTCAGATTCGCATGTGTGAGGCGTGTCTTGCTCAGTTATCATCCATGTATCTCCGGCATTTGTTGCTCTTGCCTTCAGTTTGAAACGACAACCCGGAGTGCTGCATCTATATTCCAGCCGGGATGTGTCACTTCTCTTCGTATATATCTCCTTGTTCTTGTCAACATGGTACTCTCTGATCTTTTTCGTCAGTTGCTTTTTACTTACGAAGTATTGGCCTTTTGCGAGCTCACTCCTGTACTCAACCCGACGACCATAGTAAGAAATATCTGCTTCTCGGAAAGCAGATGTGTCATTGAAGTTTACAAAAGGGTGAGTCTCACCGCGGCCACCCAACGGTATATTCTCTCTATTCTGCCTCACAGTGGGCTGTGTGTATTCTTCTTCTTCATTTTCTTCATCTTCTTCATCTCCTTCATCATTAATGTCACATTCTTCTTCCCCCAATTCATCCCCAGTTTGCAGATTCTCCTCCGGTATCTCGTTTATAAATTCAAATTCCGACTCGTTTGGATCTTCCTGTACCGGTGGCGGTCTGGGGTGAGGATTTGGTTCAGGCCCAGGTAAGGATGAAGGACCGTCATACATGGATACAGGTGGGATAAAAGCTGGAGATTGGGGTGAATTATTGTATATTTCTTGTTCCGGTTCTGCTACAGGCATTACGATAAAAGGAGTGTGTGGTTCATTATCTTCTTGATAATGTTGGGCAGCCGAATTTTGGCCTGAACTTCCGGCCCCTGACTCTTCGCGAATTCTGCGTGCAAAAACTTCCAACAATGATTCGCCAGACCTCAAAACCTGCGCTATTAGACCTCTCAATGCCCCGTTATCTCCCAGTGTGATTTTGACATACTTTCCTGCGTGGACCATTCGGGCCTGAATTTGTAATTGGCAACGATTCCTATTGTAGCCGCTCGCTTCATAAATAAGCGATTGCAACTGCTCAAATGAGAAATTTTCATCAACCCAATACGTATTTGCTGCAGGCTTGGAGTAACGTACTCCATACTGGTCAGTTATGAACTTTCCTCCAAAATGTATTGAAATTGCAATAGACATGGCCAATAAACTACATTCATAAATAACAAATATTTGGTCAATTTACTGATTTCAATTGTGAACAGTTGTGAACAGTAAATGTGAACAGTAAATACGTATGTGAACAGTAAATGTGAACAGTAAATACGTATGTGAACAGTAAATGTGAACAGTAAATACGTATGTTGAACAGTAAATGTGAACAGTAAATACGTATGTGAACAGTAAATGTGAACAGTAAATACGTATGTTGAACAGTAAATACGTATGGAAATACGTACGTGAACAGTAGTGAACAGTAAATACGTATGTGAACAGTAAATACGTATGTTGAACAGTAAATACGTATGGAAATACGTACGTGAACAGTAAATATGTATGTTGAACAGTAAATGCGTATGGAAATACGTATGTGAACAGTAGTGAACAGTAAATACGTATGTGATTAACAGTAAATACGTATGTAATTAACAGTAAATACGTATATAAAAAAAAATACCTGACAGCAAACTCTCCGTCTCCTCCTCCTTCTTCCTCCCTCTTCCTTCCTTCTTCCTCCCTCTTCCTCCCTCCTCTTCCTCTTCTTCAGCCACTGTTTTGCTCTTCCTCCCTCCTCTCTTCCTCCCTCGTACTTATAAGTTTTCAAAAAAAAAAAATCTACCCAAACCGCTAGGATTCCTAGCGGTCCTAATTTTTAATCCGGACCGCTAGGATTCCTGGCGGTTTGAATTTTTAATTCGGACCGCTAGGATTCCTGGCGGTCCGAATTAAAAATTCGGACCGCCAGGAATCCTAGCGGTTTGGGTAGAAATAAAAATATTTTAAAAACCTGGTTATTTATATTAAAATAAATTTTTTTTTGGGTAAAAATAAAAATCACGGGTGGAAAATACAAGGGTATAGCTAATGGCTCCTATTGTGGAAAATGTCTCTCGTTTTCAATTAATGTCTACCTACTTTGGGATGCCTACTCTTGTATTTTCCATAGAAGAGAATTGCAAAAGAAAGGGAAAATGTTTGTCCATTCGAGAATTTTTTCTGGGAACGAATAGATAGGAGAAGAAGAAAATAGAGAAAAAGGGTAAAATGGGTAATTTAAAAATTTTAAATGAGTTTTATTAGAAAAAATTAATAAATTGGATAAATTTGTGAGTTTTTGAACTTTAGAAGGGTAAATATGATATGATGAATTTTAGAGGAAGAAATACATAATTTCAAGATTTTTGAGGGGATACATGGACTTCCTCCATATTTATTTATAGACTTGATTAAGATACAATCGTAAAAAACTTTATTAATCATCTCCTACCTACCACCATTACAATACTAATCAACTCCTACAACTTACACTCACTATTATTTCTAATACAATCATCTATTAACATTGATATTTATTTTCGTAATTTCATCCCCACAGGAATTTGGAAATTTCTATTTGCAAATTCTGGTCACGCCAAACAACCAACCAATGGGACTTTCTTATTGATTGTGGTCAGCGACCGTACTAGCTTGAGCAAGAGCAAGTCCTTCCTAATTTCTATAGTTATTTAGCTCCTCCTATTCTCTTGCTTGTATGGATTATTTTAACTCCTACATTTTATTATTAGAGGTGACAATTTGGATCTACAAAGAGACTAAACGAGAGATACTTATAGAAGTCATTGACATCGGACCCATGCTGCTTGGGTATCAAACGGGAGAATACAAGAACAAATAATGAAAAATTCCAATCGGAAGGCAAGTCAATGAAAGTTAAAATCGAAATCAAAAGCATTGTCTGTGCAGTTAAATTACAACCGTACAAGAGAGGCACGAGAGAATACAAGAACAAAGACTGAAAAATTCCAATCGGAAGGCATGATGGTGATTGGTGACTAAAGCATGAAAAAGGCAAAGCCAATGAAAGTTAAAATCGAAATTGAAAGCATTGTCTGTGCAGTTAAATTACAACCGCACAACAGAGGGAACATAATTAGAAGTGTAAAACATCTCAACTTAAAATTAGAAGGTATATTGATCAATTCAATTTTAAAATAATTAATTAAATGTTAAATAATTAAAAGGAGATAGAAGAAAAAAATATTAAATTTGTATGGAGATATTATGATATAATTTTGATGGGAAAATTGGCTATTCAAAAGTTTAGATGAGCGCACCGGAAATTATCCTTTTAGAATATTATATTTTCATTTATGTGATTATTATGTTGATAGCCATTTGAGATTTTATTTTTCTTACATGTTTGTAAAACCAGTTTTGTTGTGATGAGTTCAAGTTATTATATCCACTAATCTACGCTGTTTACTGCAATCTCTTACTAATATTGAGTCTCTTACTCTATTTGATATAAGAGCATTTCCATAGACTTGCAAATTGAATTGCAAAATCCTAATTGGTAATTTCATAATCCTTTCGCATTCATTTTCATGAATGCAGTATAATTATAAATTCTGAAAGATTTTACTAAATGAAAGTTTTCATCTCCACTTTCACTTTCGCAGCCAATTAAAGTTGTTGTCCAACCAGTAAGAGATAAGTTCGCAGTCACTTTCACTTTCGTAGCCAAACAATGGTGTTTTGGTTTATTTTTTTCAGAAAATGTTATATATAAAAATTTCGGCTCCATCTACAATGATTTATTTGTCCGTACCGACAGTGCTGTAAAAAACACCCGTTTAGCCCAATTAATTATTAGCGGCGATCACCGTCACGAATAAG
>JAJGRW010000488.1:443639-564654 GCA_025461045.1 Carex parvula | reverse complement strand
GCCTTCTTTTAATAAAATATAATAGCTCAATATTGAACTTAATAAAAAAATTATTCTGCCCCAATATATGAATCTCCTTGAGTGCTTTAATTTGTAACTCATCCATCTTAATTACATGCACCGAAATTTTTTAGTTACCACCACAAAATTCCATAATTCACACTTTATCACTGTTTGGACCAAAATTCAGAAGTTGCCACGTGCACAGACCCAGTCTGCACACTATTTTTGCAGGTTTGCGCACCATTTTGGTGCACATACTGGGTCTGAGCACCAAAGCTGTGTATTTTTTTTTTGACTGAATTGTTAACCGAAATAGAACAAGAAAAAAAACAAATGATGCGCAGACTGGGTCTGCGCACGTGCTAGTTTCTAAATTTTGATTCAAACAGTGGTAAAGGGAGAACTATGAAATTTTGGGATGGTAACGAAAAAAAATTCAGTTACATAGCATGGTTAATTTCTAATAATACATTGTTGCAATTCCAGGTACAAGGAGGAGAGAATGAGATTCTGACTTAAATGCCTTTGCCTTGCAAATTTCTGCATGTTCTTCCTTTGAAATTTGTTTGCTCCTGCATTCTACGCTGCAAAATGCTAATCCTCTGAAAAATTAACAGAAATTCATAAAGAAATTAGAGCTTTAAATCCAAACAGAGAAAAATAATTATATTTGACAAAATATATCTTTCCAAAAAAACCAAAAAGACTGTCCTCCTGAATTTTTTTTATTAATTTCCCTCTTAATAAAAGAATTCTGATATGCTAACCTGTACATGTATATGTCAATATTATGAAGTCTCTTTCCACACAGAAAGCATTTGCTCAGAAACCCGTCACTCAGTACACACGTGTTGCGCTTTGATTGGACACTTTGTAGTGTGCGGGTCGAGCTGATTTTGATTGGTTCTCTTTTTGCCACGTCGGTGATCATGGCAGCGATGATCCTTAGACCGACCGGCTTAGCTTCGGTACATCTAAGCATTCTTGCCATTATACATATACATGGAAGGTCTTAATTTGCTCAAACAAATAAACACAAAACAAAAAAAAGAATACAAAAGAAAAGAAAAGAAATCAAATGCAATGCTTGATTTGAGAATGGAAGAGAGATCTCAATACCCAATTTCTCTCTTACATGCATCCATTTTATAACATTTGGGAGTTTGCATTTGACATCATTTTTTATAACTATTTTGGCGGATAATTGTTAGGGTTAGAGAGAACAAAGCACATTGGTAATTGGGTAATTAAGAGATAATTAAAAATGGCACGTGGGTTACAATATTAAGGGACCCATCTGATCTGAGTTGTCTTTTTGTCTTTTTTGCAGCAGACAAGTATTAAATTTTCACTTTAGAGTAGGTCCGATGGGTTTAATCACCGTCGATTTGCTTTAAGATTCGTGCAGAACGCTTTAATTTTCGTGCAAGTCTGTTTCTATTTTTGTGCGCACAAATCTTAAATCGGATGGTCATCATGCTCGTTGAACCTAAAAGTAGATCTGATGGGCATCGGACCTACTCCGTTCTCTTAAATTTTGTGTGGACTTTGTTTCCATTTGGTGAGGCCTTAAATTGACAAAAGTTCAAAAAAAAAAAAAAATATATATATAATTTTTGAAATTAGAACTAAATATATGCTCTAACATAAAATTTTGTGACAGTTTGGCACCTAACATATATAAAGCTTAAACCATCCAATTGAAGAAAGGATGTATGGAGAATTAATCAAAATTGAAGAGGAATTAATGGCACTCATGACTTCCACTAAAGAGTAGCCATTAGAATAAAGTAAGAAGTGAAACTTTGTTTGGTCACCTCCATTTGGGAGAAATTGGTCACGTCCATTTTGCATATTGTAAAAAGAGGAGAGATCGGATGACACGTTTTTTTGGTGACATTGGATGACATCCTACGTTTTCAAAGTTCAAACAGTCGATCTAAACTGTTCAATATGATGGGTATATTAAAATGTGCTTGCAGATCAAATTTTATATTTTTTGAAATTTTTTTACTATTTATTAAGATGGGTACAAAAATTCAATGGTCTGAAAACAACGATTTTGTAAAATACTTAAGAAATAGTAAAAAAATAAAAAAAAATGTAAAATTTGATCTGCAAGCACATTTTAATATATCAATTATATTGAACAGTTTGGATCGACTATTTGGACTTTGAAAACTTTGAAAATGTAGAATGTCATCCGATGTCACCAAAAAATGATGTCATCCGATCCCTCCTCTTATAAAAATTCAACTTAAATTATAGAAATATAATTTGAATTCCTAAGTGCAAGTTGAATTCTAAAATGCAATATGAATATGTGAAATACACACATGTAGAATTATGAAATGCAAGTGAATAGAGAAAATTATATGAGAAATAATATCTAAAAGCTTAGCCTTCCATGAAACAAGCATATATAAGAACAATATATGATTTCAATCTCAAACATATAAAGAAAGAATAAGAAAAGAGAGAAGAAATATGATTTCAATCTCAAACATATAAAGAAACAATATATATGATTTCAATCTCAAATTTATAATGTAGAGAGAGATCTCAAGTTGAATGCATTTTTTAATCTCTTTTTCCAATTTTAAAAAATTGCAACAGTTTTATCTTTATGTCAAAAATCTTCTATTCTGTTCTTTTTGCAATAACCAACAATTGATTATTTAAATACGAAAATAATATTTTAATCGATTTGTATAATATCTATATTTTGCTAATAAGCATTCTTGATAGAAAGAGTGTGTAAAAATAAGGTGTGCATTGAATATCTACACTACAGCAAACCGTTGCTTCAGCGGCCGGTATCAGCGACCGTGGAAATCGCCGGTCGCTGATTACCCAAAAAACCAAAAAAAAAAAAGAAATTAAATATTTCCGGCGACGAAACAGTCAGAAACATTCAGCGACCGGCGCCAACATCTTTCAGCGACCATTTGGGCCCGGTCGCTGAATATCTCGGTAAAAATTGTCGCGCGAATCCTTCTCTCCCATTTTTCGTCTCGCGCCGAATCCGAATCCTCTCTCCCATTTTTCATTTTTAGGTTAGATTAAAAAAAAAAAACACGCGCCGAAGGCCGCCTCTGCCTCTGTGACCCCTGACCGACCCCGCCCCCGACCCTCCGACCCGAACCCCGAACCACGATTGAACCCTCCGACTCCGACGTCGCTGAGAAGATTCGGATTTGCCTCAGTTCTGTGGCCGACTCCGACCCCGAACGCCGACTTCCTCGATCGTAAGCTGTTCTATTTGCCTCAGTTCTATCTTGTTTTTGAATCAACAACTTTGTTCGCAAGTAACCAGAGAAATCCGGTTCAGCCCAGTAGTAGAGAAGGGAAGTTCAAAACTTCACTGGTTAAAACTTCAAAACGATTTAGTAAAATTGATCAATCTGGTTAAAATTGCTCCATTTGAGGTTTAGAGGAAGGGAAGTTCAAAACGATTTAGTAGAGACTACAAGCTAATTAAGTAGTAGGTTTTTTTTTTATCTTTTCATTTCTTACCTTCACAAATTGATCAATCTGTTGTCAGATAACTAAATCGATTCGATCTGAGAGATTTTTCCTACCCTTTTTCTGTAATTTATATTAATTTATTTAGAGAAATTTGTTTGGTACGTACTTGTACCATTAATATTCATCAGATGTATTAGTACTGTTATTTTGGCAATATCATTGAGTTTCTCTTCTAATAGTAACTTTCTTGATCTTCAATTAGTGGTACAAAGGCAGACATATTTCATTTCAGTTATAATTTGATAACTTGTTCTGCAATTTTTAGGTTTAATGTGAAAAATTGTAAAAGGCAGATGCATGTCTAGATTGCAAAATATAAAATTGTTGTCATGTGTGTCTAGATAATGTGAAATTTTTTTTGCTTTTGTGCTTGCTTTGTTAGAGTTATTTATTAAGTTACTGACGTGCATGTGTGTTACAAGGCATGAGCCTTACCAATATATATAGAGTTGTATTGTAAGCATGTTTAATTGATCCTTGTGCTGACCCAATTCTTTTATTGTATAAATTTCACCCATGGTATAATATGACATGATTTGAACCATGCACCTATCAGGAACCTTGGTGAAATTTTGTTAGCTTTGCATCAATGGAACCTTGAAACAAAACCTTGAATAGATATCTAAACTCCTTGCTAATACTATGTATCAGTTTGTCTCATTCTATATACATATTTTGGTTTTAGGTTGTAGAAGAATATAGTTTAAGTTTGTGAGGAAAGAAGGAGAGGGGCAGGGGTCGATCTTCAAGGGAGTAATTGTTTGTAATCAGGCAAGTTTTCTCTCTTTCTTAAGTATATTATTAATTATGTACTATAGTTTGTTAGTTATTAATTCTATGTTGGTTAATTATATTAGTAAACCGGAACATTTAGTATGCCTTTTAGATTTATACCCGTTCAAAATTAATCTGATAGAGATTAATTTTGAATAGTCCCCGTTTTGGGACTGCTCTTTGAATGCTTTGTCTCATCTAGGATGTGAAGAAATGTATGTGGGTCTAGTATTTAAGAAAAATTTGGTATCATTTTCCCTTGTTGTTCCTACGAGTACGTATTGAATTACATGTCCAAAATGATGTGTTTCTAACGCGTACTCGGGGAACTAAGGGGAAATGCTGCCGAATTTTTCTTAAATATTAGATTCACATACATTTCTTCACTACTGAGACATAGCATTCAAAGAGTGGGATAGGATTGTACACCGGCCCTGTGTAAGCCCCAAAAGAGTAATGAGTTTGGACCTATGAATATTTAATGATATTATTTCATTGAAGTGTCAATATACTAAGCAAGGCATTACTTTAAGTTTATTTTTGACTTCGTGTGCATTTAATTTTATTTAGAACTAATCAAGGCAAGGCAAGGGCCGGGAAGGGCAGCGTCATCTCTCTCTCTCTGGTACGTATGTTTAAATTCATACAATATGTAGTGTAGATGCCGCTTGTATGGCTGTATACAAGTCCTGTTGCATGGATGATGCAACAAATAATTCTGAATTTCTTCCATGACTTGCTTTAGAGGGTCCGTTATCAACTGATGATATCTGGAGGGTCTAAAGTATAGATCTGGACTTTTTGTTTGTTTGAGTCAAATTTTCGTTTGAATGCTAAAGTAATAGAATTTGTTGTTATAAATTGAATGAACTAAGGTGTAGTTAGGTCATGTTTATACAATGTTGTTATAAATTGTTGTTGTAAATTGCATTTAGGTCATGTTTATACAATATCTTAATTATAAATGTATGTCATGATTAGGAGAAATGGAGGGTGATCGTAGTTGGATGTACGGTCCTCGTTACGTGAACAAGCGAATGAATCCCACATTTGTTAAGGGTGTTGAGAGTTTTTTTGTATCAGCGACCGTAAACTTTGGTCGCAGAAAGTTTTTGCTGACGTCAGAAAAAAACAACAGCGACCAAAAAAAATTGGTCGCAAAAATATTATCAGCGACCGGTGACGTATTATCAGCGACCGGTGACGTCATCAGAAGAGTATCAGCGACAATGCTTACAGCGACCGGGCTTTCAGCGACCAAAAAAGGCTTTCAGCGACCGGATTTACTTTCAGCGACCGGCGCTTTTACTTTCAGCGACCGGAAACCCGGTCGCTGATACCCCTTTTTGCTGTAGTGCTAAAAATCATATGAAAAATCTATAATCAAAGTTTAGAAAGTACATTTTCAACGCATTTGAAGAATTAAATAAATATGCTAGATGAAGAGATGGCTTTGGAAGATGAAGTTGGTGTTCTTGGAGATTACGGATTTTTAGGGGCTTTATTGCATATTTTCAGTTTTAGTATTCTCCTTATTTTGCAGGGACTAGTTTGCTTATTATGTTGCATTTTGTTTGTCTGGATGTTTGTAGTATAATTGGATATCGTGTAGTTTATACATGGCTTAATACCTATATGTGTTTGTGTTGGAATATGTTACTGTACCATAGGTGGTACCAGTCAAACAGCTGTATTACCTATTTTGATTTTTATGATAATAGAAATCGATGGCATAGCCACTTCTTTAAAAAAAAAAAAGAAGAATTTCACATATATCTCTCAAAACTTCAGAATTACGTATTTCTTCCTCTAAAGTTTGAAATTACGTATTTACCCTTTTAAATTTCAAAAACTCACAAATTTACCCATTTTATTGTCTTTTATATTAAAACTCAATCTAAATTTATAAAATATCTATTTTACCCTTCATTCAAAATATAAAATGCCCATCATATTCAAATTTGAATCTGAAGGGTTCATCTACTATCCAAACTGCTTTAAGATCTGTGCACGCTAGAATAGCACGAATCTTGAAGCGAACACACACGAATATTGAAGTGACATGCACAAATCTTAATGCGATGCTCGCGGATCGAAATTGCTTTAAAATTTGTGCGCACTAGATCAGCACAAATCTTAAAGCCAACACACATATATTGAAGCTACATGCACAGATCTTAATGCAATGCGCGTGGATCAGACGGTAGAGGAACTCTTCATATTCAAATTTGAGTCTGATGGACTTTTTTATGCTTTTAATAAAAGGTAAAATGAGTATTCTATAAATTTAGAATGAGTTTTAATATAAAAAACAATAAAATGAGTAAATTTGTGAGTTTTAAAAATTTGAGAAGGGAAAATACGTAATTTTAAAGTTTTTTAGGAGTATACGTGAAATTCTTTAAAAAAAAAAAAAGAGTATTTGATTTGTGGTGTTAATTGGAGGTATCCATGCAGTGGAGAAGAGAATGGAGAGAACAAAACAATAGATAGATAAAGAAAAGAAGTCGAAGTGTACGGTTGAAGGAAGTGTTAGTGACACCCTTTTCCTTGAGATTATATTCTCTTACAATATTTGTTCATAAAAAGAATAGAGTCATCATTTCATACAATGTAATCACGATTTTCCATGCTCGCGAATTAGACGTGATCAAATTGATCCAATCTTAATTGGGATTGTAAAACACGTCTGTTTAGACTGATTAATCAACCGATTAGTTGTTAGCAGCAATCAAACCGTTACGGATTTTTCTAACTAATCGGCTGATTATTTCTAATTATATCTGATTATTTCCATTTTTCCATGATCGGCAATTAGACGTGATCAAATTGATCCAATCTTAATTGGGATTATAAAACACGGCCATTTAGACTGCTTAATCAATCGATTAGTCGTTAGCGGCAATCAAACTGTCACGGATTTTTCCGACTAAATGGCTGATTATTTCTAATTATAGCCTATTATTTCTAATTAATTGTTTGGCAATACCATGTCTGTCCGACGAGCATATATTGTTATTTGCAACACTGATTGGGATGCACTTTTGATGTTTGTTTTGATTTCTCAGGTACCATAGACGATTTCCCTCTTACGGTTTCTGATTAAATCTCAGCTGGTTTGGGATTCAGGCTAGCGCAGGAGTAGTGTTATTGGGCTTTGAGATTCGTGCCAAGTTAAACAGAACGGTTCAGAACTCCGGATCCACTAACCGTAAAAGATTCTCTTTTCAGATAATTATCAATTGGATTTTTTTTTTTTACCAAATCACCTCCTGTTTGAAAACAATTATCAATTGGATTTTTTTTCAGTGTCCACTTTCCTTAGCCTTCAGAATTTAAATCTGCTGAAATTCGAGATCCATGAACAGTACCCCTGAAATCCATGAAATTCCGAATCCAGCCGTCCAATTTTTTCTGTGCACGCATCTTGAAATAACTAGTTTTTCTGTGCACGCATCTCAAAACAGTTTGACGGCTGAATTCCGGATTTTAGAAATTTCAGAGTTACTGTTCACGATCTCGAATTTCAGCAGATTTGAATCCTAGTCTTCATGGCATAGATCGGTTATATGCAGGTGTGAAGAGAATGGAGACACCATTTGGACTCATGTTAGTTACATTTATCTGAGTAATGATGTATTTCCTTAGAAAGTTGCAAATGTGGATTTTTCACTATGTAAAAAAAATATCATTTATGTTAAAAATTAAATATACTGCAAAATTAGAATAATAGCTCAAAGAAAAAAGGCATTCCTAATCAAATTACTAACGTACCATGACCCGAAACCGTTGATTGTACCGAAAGACAAGGGATTCTCGACATTTTAGAAGTGGGGTCCACATGGCATTTTCACAAATTAAAGATTTTAGAAGAGGGATGTTTTGTTTGATAATTTGATTAGGAAGAGGTATTTTATAAAATTTCCAAAATCTCACATTGTGGTTATAGTGACTTAGATTCAAATCTCATTTACCACACATTAAATATTTTTATATCTGTTCAGCACTCTCAACTAAAATCTTATAGACATGCTTCAAACTCAATTAAAGAGAGAGAGAGAGCTGGACTAATATAATATGTATATTAAAACTTCTTTTTTAATATGTGTTCATATCTTTATTTTTCAAAGTTTAAACAGTCAATTCAAATCATTCAACATGATCTTTGTATGAAATTGTCCTATAAGATTTTAAATTGAAATTAATTAGATGCTCGTAAGCAGGGGTACTCTTGGGGTCTGTTTTAATTAATTTTAAACCAAACCAAGATAGTTTGGATTAAACAATTTGGTAGTTCCGATTAAATGGATCAGCTCGGTTTACTTTTAAAACTGATTTAATGGTTTGGTTCGGTTTATAATTTTTAAAACTAGTTAGACTGTACTGACCGAAATTTTTAAACCCGTCTCTTGTCCGACCCAAAAATAAAATAAAATAATATGACATAATGCATATTATTTGGTTCGGTTTAAAACTGATTAGATTGAACCAAACAAAAATTTTAAATTTATCTTAAGAAAATTAAAAAAATTAAAAAAAGATATTTACTTTTATGATTAATCTTCTTTAAAAAAAGAAAGAAAGAAATATCGAACGGATAAATACATAAAAAAAATTCCAACTTAAAAAAAGAAAGAAAAGAAAAGAAAGAATCTTGTACTTGCAAGGAAATCCTAAGAAAGAAACTTTTGTGGGCCCAAAAAACTTCTCCAGTACAAAACAACAACAGGGTTTATTTTCATAGATTTACAACCGTCCGATCAGAATCCAACTGTTCACAACTCGACCAATCTATGAACTGGAGAGGATACAAACGAAGCTCTTGCTTTAATTCTCTCTGGAGCAAAACTCATCATCTCCTTTCTTCTTCTTCTTCGCGATTTCACGAAAAGAGAGAGAACGAAAACCCTAACCTTTTACCTAGAGCAAAAATCGAAGAGACGACGCAAAGAACTCCTCTAAAGGCGGTAACTAGCACCTCAGTGCGACTTGTTTAGGTATATATGCTCGCTGCTTCTATATTTTAGATCTCCTTTGAGGAGTTTTTTTTTCTTGCGAGTTTTTTGGGGTTTTTGTTTGCTGTGATTTGAGATCTGTTCATTGAAGCTTGGGTTACCCATTTCCTTCAATTTGGAGCTGTAACCTCTTTTTTTGTGCTTTGTTGTCTGAAGAAGTCTCCATTGGTGCCAAAATGGAGAGGCCATTAAACCTCTTTTAAGTCAATTTTGATGAATAGATGGAAGAGAATGAAATTTGTACTGGTTTAGGACTTGGGATCTTACTAGGGTTTAAGAACAATTAGAAAGAAACCAATTTGATTTGATTGTCATACTACTATGTAGGATTGTTTATTGCTTTAGCAATAAAATATATGGTGAGAGAGTAGCTTTGAAGAAAGAGAATAAAAATGGCCTCCAAAGGCCCCCGATCGAGGTTAGATCACGATTCAAGGGCTAAACGTCAGAAGGTTTGTTATTATATTTGCTTTTGATTCTCATACTTTGCCTTTGATAACCCTATACATATATAGTATATAATAGCATATTAATGTGATATAAATTGTGTATTGAATATGTAGGCACTTGAAGCACCGAAGGAGCCGCCTCGACCAAAGGCTCATTGGGACCATGTACTGGAAGAAATGGTTTGGCTGTCAAAGGTACACATCTGCTTTCATGTTTTTTCTTTTCTAATATGACACTTAGTATCGCTCTTTTCAAATAATTGCTTGCTAATACTGACTATGATATATAACCTAGTATCAGAGCTTACATATACAATTGATGCTGTCTGTTTTACTTGAGAATTAGTGTCCAAGCCAAAATGATTCTTAGCTGTCAATTTTGAGTAAACCAAGAAAGTACTTATCAGATGCACATGTAGGTTGTACAAGGGTATTAAATGGACCAGCTGAAAGGATATTATAGGTTTATTTGTTGCTTGAGAGGAGCATGCATGATATTTATTTTCTTATATCCTAGTATATGTTTTGTGAAGGAAGGGTGAAACTTTTTTTTATATTTTTTGTTTTTGAATGATATAGATTTTATTATGGCTTTCTAGGACTTTGAGGCCGAGAGAAAATGGAAAATGTCTCTGGCCAAAAGGGTTGCTCTTAGGGCAACTAAGAGTTTTTCTGACCATGCAACAAAGGGAGAGAAGAAAATAAAGGTATGACAATGCTGTTTTATTATTTGCACATTGTATTGTATTTTAGGAAAAGCAGCTTAAATTGAATTGCCACATCTCCAAAATGTTACCCCAATTTCAGAAGAGTTTTAAATTTTAACCCAAAAATCAAATAACAAGAAGGAAAAATGGTCAAAAGGAGCATTGGAAGGTGGCTAATAAAGGCCCAGCACAACCCTAGGCAAATGCCAGTAACATAGCTAAAATTTAATATTACTTCTGTAGGAAGAGGAGCAGCGCCTGAGAAAAGTTGCTTTAAATATCTCTAAAGATGTGAAGAAGTTCTGGACCAAGATAGAGAAGCTGGCAAGTCCTTTTTGCATACTTGATAATATGTTTTTAAAATGTTTAGTTGCAATTTACTTCAAAAAAAATATTCTGTTGATAACGAGGAAAATTTTATCATATTTTGTACTAATACTCACCTTCAACAGGTTATATACAAGTACCAACTGGAAGCAGAGGAAAGGAAGAAAAAGGCAATGGACAAGCAACTTAATTTCCTTCTTGACCAGACGGAGAGGTACTTGTGTTGATTTTTCCTTTAATAATTTTACAAATCTCCATAGTATCTATCGGCACGAAATGCTACTGATATTTATTTTATTGGACCTTTTATTGACCATTTGAAACCATATCCTGGGATCTTTTGAGAAGAACACTTGAATTTACATACTTGTAATCAGCATTATGTCTCTGTGTTCTTCTTCTTTTCTTTTCTTTGTTTTTTAGCAAATAATGTCCAACTGTTAGTTTTCTGAACGATGCCTATCCTTTCCTTTTGTAATTAACCAACTGAACAATATATAGTGAGCATCGATTATTTTACTGCACAGCTCTGGGTGTTAATGGCAAAATCTAAAAAATGTATAGTTGTTAAAGTTGGAAAAATTTTAGGGTCCTAGTATCTCATTAGCATTTTGATAGTATTTGTAATAAGAACCTTTGTTTGTGGTAAAATATTTGCAAAGGACCCTTTGTTGAAGTAATGCACGGATGAAATTTCTGAGAGTATAATAATATGCTTTTCATTACTCTTTCATGGGGGTTTAATGTCAGGTATTCGACAATGCTAGCTGAAAATCTTGTGTCAAATCAACCTTCCTCTTCAAATCAAGAAGAACCGAAAGCGAAGCACGATATGGAGATTGCTAATGATCGTTGTTAGTATCCTTTAACCCTCCTTTTCCTATTTGTACTTGGTGGTGTTTATATGTTTCATTGATTAGATGTATGTGCTACATGCAGCGTTGGAGCTAGATACTAACAATGCTACAATGCTAGCTGAAAATCTTGTGTCAAATCTACCTTCCTCTTCCAATCAAGAAGAAGAGAAAGCAAAGCATGATATGGAGATTGCTAATGATCGTTGTTAGTATCCTTTAACCCTTCTTTTCCTATTTGTACTTAGTGGTGTTTATATGTTTCATTAATTTGATGTATGCTTTTTGCTACATGCTAGCTGAAAATCTTGTGTCAAATCAACCTTCCTCTTCCAATCAAGAAGAAGAGAAAGCAAAGCATGATATGGAGATTGCTAATGATCGTTGTTAGTATCCTTTAACCCTTCTTTTCCTATTTGTTCTTAGTGGTGTTTATATGTTTCATTAATTAGATGTATGCTTTTTGCTACATGCCAGCTGAAAATCTTGTGTCAAATCAACCTTCCTCTTCCAATCAAGAAGAAGAGAAAGCGAAGCATGATATGAAGATTGCTAATGATCGTTGTTAGTTTCCTTTAACCACCTTTTCCTATTTGTACTTAGTGGTGTTTATATGTTTCATTGATTAGATGTATGCTTTTTGCTACATGCAGATTTGGAGCTAGATAACTTGGATAGTGATGATGAATATGAAAACCAGTCCGATGATGAAATTGTAAGCTTTACCAAACTCTGTACTTTGCTTCGAAGATTGTATTAATTTTATTGTTAAAAATTGAAAAATGCGAATGGCAGGAAGACGATGAAAGAACAATAGAGGAAGATGAAGCTAAAATTACAGAGGCAGAGAGGAGAGAAGAGCTGGCTGCTTTAGAGGCCGAAGCTGATTTACCTCTTGAGGAAATACTCAAGGCCTACTCCAAAAGGACTACTAGATGTGAGTCTCATCTTGATCGTTTTTTTTTTCTGTTCTTTTCTCAAGTCAATTTTTCTTCAGGAAACTTAACTTTCATCCTTACACCGACAAATTCTGCTTTATTTTTTCTTTTCTCGTTCTATTTATTCTTTTTTTTTTTTTGGTGGAGAAGAGCCAAAGGTCATCTCCTGAACAAGGGGCAATTTCATATGTATTCATATAGGAGTTTCTTGTGTAACCTAAGTTCAATATATCACCTATGCCACTGTTCTACGAACCACTAAATTATTACAGGTGCACCTCATTAACTAATAGTAGAGTGTCAGTGCTTTTATATTTTCTTGCCAGTCAAGCTCCTGCTGTTTGTTGTTGCACATCAATACTGGTGGGATAATTTGGTGCTTTGTAGGGTATTTACTACAGTCGAGGTTTTTGAGAAATTGTATATATTGAGGACTTCAAATTCTCCCTTTAATATAAGTGTACACTAAATTACTACAAGATAGTAATAAGATTAAATATTCACAGCAAGCAGGGAGAGCAGTCAGGTTTTGAGTAGTGACACTGATGAGCCGCCTTTTAAGAAGCATAAGACCATTAATGGTGAGATGTTTTTAAGGTTTCAGTTCAAGGATTTTTTTTTGCATTACACAATTAATATCTAAGTTGTGTAACTTCTTGTATTGCTTTAACCAAATCTGTTCATAAATAGGTTTTTGATTTGAATCTGAACAACTTCAAATTCTTTTCGCTTAATTTGTATTAGTTCAATATGAGCTTAGAGAAACAAATTGAATTATTTGTGTTAGGTGTCAATATTTAGCTGAATTTATTATCTTTCCAGAAAAAAAATATGGTGTTATTAGCAGAAAGTTCAAATAAATATATGGTGTATATAAATTGACTGGTGCCATTGCAAATGAATTAACTTATGGGGTGTTATTGCAAAAGTTCTATGTTTTTGCTCCTGATAAGGTGTTTTCTAAATACTTTGCCATTGGAACCTGCGGTACCAGATGGGTCTGGTACTGGTAAATACTTAGTACTGTCCAAATTTTGAACATGCAGTTACAATTGTCGGTTGTATTGTATCTGGTGATGGTACACAAACAAACAGACTGTTACGTTGTTTTGGTATTTTGAAATCGAATGATTGTGGTTCTTATAGTGGCTTTTCAGATCATCGATTGAAGCTAGAAAATGGTGCTGTACATACTGTTGAGATGAAACCACTCAAGGATGTTTACTTGGATACTCAGAAATTTTCCGAGGACAACCATTGCAAGTTTGACTTTTCAAAGGATGATGATATGACTTTTGAAATCTTGCAGGGTGAAATCAATGGTGATTCTTGCATTGATCAACAGGTAATGAAAATCGTAATTCAAGTCTAATTTTTTTTCAGCTTTTATTTTGACAAATAATTCTCATATTGGATTTATCACTTTTGCTGGTGTCTGGTAGTGCTAGTATTGTAGAATATACTGGGCCAAAATGTGTTGGCAATGGTTCAATTTTTTCGTTTCATTTGTTACTAGTTCAGCAGCCAACACTTTGTGGTTCTCAAATTACAATTGAGGGTAAATGTCCAATTATTGGTTAATTAGTAATCTAGGTCAGAATTCATGCTTAATTTGAGAACGGTTACTTTGGATTCTTATTCTGGATCTGCTTTCTAAACTTGTTGCAAAATATACGGCTCTATATGTACCAGCTGTATATTGCCCTAGATTGAATGAGGCTCTGTAGTGATTAAATCTCTTGATTAAAATGTATTCTGATTTTTTTTCAGGAAGACACTGATTACGAAGACAGTGACGAAGATGGAAAGGTATAGTTTCAAGCTTAATTAATTGTTGTTGTCTGCATTGGATTGGTCAGTGTTTAATCCCACAATTAGGGGTCAATTGAGACCAAGTAATGTTTTTAACAAAAGTACATATTTATGTTATTATAATATTGCCAGGATGATGAAGCAACATTATCTGAAGAGGAAGAGTTGGCAAAGAATGAGAATGTGAACCCTTCAAATGAGGTAAAGTATATGTTTGTTGTCTGTACTCCATAGATATTATTACACATTTGCATTTTATGATTACCATAGTGAAGCTCTTTTTAGACCTAAGTTGAACCAAGTACACTATGATTCTATGAATCTGTCAGTCTGATTACCATACCAGTCTAGGTACCCATGACCCAAAAAAAGAAAAGAAAACATTTCCTTTGGTTGGCTTTTTTGGTGCATAGTCGATTGATTGAGGCTTAATTTATATTCTGAGACGGCTAATGAAGTGTATTGATGTTGTTCCTCAAAACAGATAAATTTGCTTCAGAAAGAGAGTGAAATGTCTATTGAAGAACTCCTTGCAAGGTATAAACAGGTATGGATAGATTGTGTGCTTCCCAAGTTTCCCCTACCTGCTATGCTAAATTTCTTTGACCTTTTAAAAGAATGAATAGCCTGCAATCTTATTTTTATTAGTGATAGAGTTTTGAGACAGCAAATACTATCTATTATAGAAAACTTTATATTTTGGTTGGCTCTAAAAAAGGTTGCAGTCCAGTCATATGGAATTCATGAAAAAATATGCTAAACCCTAATCCAAAAGGTAATTTCATTTGCATATTATCAAGTTACTGTATGTAATTTCATTTTTATATCTAGGATGGCTATGCAGATTCTGCCTCTCCGAAATCTGACTACCTCTCAGCCTCAGCATCTACACCTCCAGATGATAACACCAATCCTCAAACAGATGGTGTGAATTCATTTCAAGAAGAAAAGCAGCTCAAGCCCTCAACTTCTGAAGAGAGGAGATATACAAAAGAGGAAATAGAAGGGGAAATTGAAAATGAAAATATAATAGAGGATGCAGCAGCGGCTGCCAGGTCAGCACAACCAACTGGCAACACCTTCTCAACCACTAAAGTTCGTACAAAATTTCCATTCCTTCTGAAGTTTCCTTTGCGTGAGTACCAGCATATCGGCCTTGACTGGCTGGTGACTATGTATGAAAAGAGGTTAAATGGTATACTAGCTGATGAGATGGGTCTTGGGAAGACAATCATGACCATAGCCTTGCTGGCCCACCTAGCTTGCGAGAAAGGTGTATGGGGCCCACATTTGATAGTTGTACCAACCAGTGTAATGCTCAACTGGGAGACTGAATTTCTCAAGTGGTGTCCTGCTTTTAAAATTTTGACATATTTCGGCAGTGCAAAGGAGAGGAAGCAGAAGCGGCAGGGCTGGATGAAACCAAATTATTTCCATGTGTGCATCACCACGTACCGGCTTGTCATACAAGATTCAAAGATTTTCAAAAGAAAAAAATGGAAGTACCTCATTTTAGATGAGGCACATTTGATAAAGAATTGGAAATCTCAGAGATGGCAAACCCTATTAAACTTCAACTCGAAAAGGCGAATTTTACTAACAGGCACACCGCTGCAAAATGACTTGATGGAACTGTGGTCGCTAATGCATTTCTTAATGCCACATGTATTTCAGTCCCACCAAGAGTTCAAAGACTGGTTTTGCAACCCAATTTCAGGCATGGTTGAGGGTCAAGAGAAAGTCAACAAGGAGGTCATTGACCGGTTGCATAATGTGTTGCGGCCTTTTATTCTTAGGCGTTTGAAAAGAGATGTCGAAAAACAACTCCCAAGAAAACAGGAGCATGTAATATATTGTAGACTCTCAAGACGGCAGAGGAACTTGTATGAGGATTTCATTGCCAGTTCAGAGACTCAGGCCACGCTGTCTAGTTCCAACTTTTTTGGTATGATAAGTGTTATCATGCAATTGCGAAAGGTGTGTAATCACCCTGATTTGTTTGAGGGACGGCCTATTATAAGCTCATTTGACATGGCTGGTATTGAGGTGAATATAGGCTCTGATGTGTGTACTGTCTTGTCAGCGGGACCATTTTCAAGGGTTGATTTTGAGGGATTGAATCTTGTTTTTACGCAAAACGAGTTTAATATGACCTCTTGGGAGGCTGATTTGGTAAGTTCTATTGCTTCACCCCCGAGTTATATAGAACTTAATCAGAAGAAGGGCAGGTCACAACAGGCAGCTGGGATTTTTGAAGAGTTACAGAAAAAGATCTGGGAGGAGAGAGAAAGGGAGTTGAAAGAAAGGGAAGAAGCTGTTGCATGGTGGAATCGTCTACAGTGCCAAAAGAAACCTGTTTATGGTACCAACCTTAGAAAAATTGTTGCGGTGAAACACCCAGTTTTTGACATTTCTGAGAAGATGAACAACCCTTTGTGCTATTTAGACTATCCCTCTAAACTATCTGAAATAGTTCTTGCACCTATTGAGAGGTTTAAGAAAATGGTTGATGTGGTGGAGGCATTTATGTTTGCCATCCCCGCCTCACGGGCCCCGCCACCTGTCTGTTGGTGTACGAAATGGAGGTCTCCAGTGTTCTTTGAGCCATCTTACATAGAAGAATGCACTCGTGCTTTCTCTCCTCTCCTCTCACCGTTGAGACCTGCGATTGTACGGCGTCAGGTTTACTTCCCTGACAGACGCCTGGTACAATTTGACTGTGGTAAATTGCAAGAACTCTCTGTTTTACTGAGGCGGTTGAGATCAGGAGGTCACCGAGCCCTAATTTTTACACAAATGACTAAGATGCTGGATGTATTGGAAGAGTTCATAAACTTGTATGGTTACACGTATTTGCGGCTTGATGGGTCAACCCCACCTGAAGAAAGACAGACACTAATGCAACGGTTCAACACAAACCCAAAAATTTTCCTCTTCATTCTATCCACTCGTAGTGGTGGGGTAGGGATAAATCTAGTTGGGGCCGATACAGTCATCTTTTATGACAGTGACTGGAACCCGGCCATGGATCAACAAGCTCAGGACAGGTGTCACCGAATTGGCCAGACACGTGAGGTGCACATTTACCGGCTGATAAGCGAGAGCACGATAGAGGAGAATATTCTTAAGAAAGCCAACCAGAAACGCGCTTTAGATGACCTAGTCATACAAAGCGGCAGTTACAACACTGAATTCTTCAAAAAACTTGATCCAATGGAGCTCTTCTCAGGTCATCACACAATCAAGGATTCATCCACCAAGCCAATTGCAAATTCAAGTAAATCAAATTTTAATTTGAGTTCAGATGATCTCTCAAATGCTGATGTTGAGGCTGCGCTGAAGCATGCAGAGGATGAGGCTGATTACATGGCACTGAAGAAGGTCGAACAGGAGGAGGACCTGGATAACCAGGAATTTACAGAAGATGCCATTGGGCGATCAGAACCGTTGGATGAAGATGATGTGGTAAATGATGAAGACCCAAGGCCTGAGGAAAGGAATAACAACAAAGAGATGATGACTGAGGATAGTGCAGCTGCTCTATCCGCAGCAGCTGTAGGTGCAGCAGCAGGGAACAAGTTAAATGACGAGAATGCCCTTAGCTTGGTGGGAGGAGGAGATGAAGAGATGGATATGTTGGCGGACGTGAAACAGATGGCAGCGGCAGCGGCTGCAGCTGGACAGGAGAGCTGGTCCTTTGAGAACCAGTTGAGACCGATAGATCGCTATGCAATGCGCTTCTTGGATTTGTGGGACCCAATAGCAATAGTGGATAGATCTCGTGTGGAAGAGACTGCTGAGGCATTAGAAGAAGAGTGGGAATTGGAGAGGATTGAGAGGATGAAGGACGAATTGGAGGCTGAGATTGACGAGGATCAGGAGCCCCTGCTATATGAAAGTAAGTGTAGAATCAGTTCCTGATACCACAAATAAGCCTGATTTTGATGGGTTTCAGGTTATGTTGTACCACTTGTGCTATGTACTAGTAGCATGTATGCCCACATACATCTTAAGCATCAAGTTTCACAGAAAGATAGTTGTTAGCCAAAAAGTTCATGTCCGATTATTATAATCCACGTGAAATGTGATTTTCAAGGAGATTGATTGTTTGTAAATTTGTCTAATTTTAGGATGGGATGCTGAGTGTGCCACAGAAGCATATCGTCAACACGTTGAGGCCTTGACACAGCAAAAGGTTTGCAATTTATTAGCTCCAGAGATGGAATTTAATTTTCAAAGTTCTCTGTTTAATTTTTCTAGATGGTTGTTTTACTAAATGAGCTTATGTTTTTGCAGTTATTGGAAGAAATGGAATATGAGGCTCAACTAGCTAGGGAGAAAGAGGAACTCGAAAAAAACTTAAATGACCCTAGGTAAAGTTTCTGTTATTTACTTTGCAATAAGAAACTAAAAGATGCAAATTGGTATTGGTACAAGATTTACAAGTGTTCTTATTATGAAGTTATTTAAAACTGTTTAGGGAGGGGACA
This sequence comes from Carex parvula, assembly GCA_025461045.1. Lineage (NCBI taxonomy): Eukaryota > Viridiplantae > Streptophyta > Magnoliopsida > Poales > Cyperaceae > Carex > Carex parvula. Next base: position 545,757 of record JAJGRW010000488.1, on the reverse strand, counting down.
ACCTCGGAAAAGAAACCCAAGTCGAAAAAGAAGGCAAAGAAGGGAAAGAAATTCAAGTCTCTCAAGAAGGAAAAACTTGTATCCAAACCAGAAACTTATTGTTCTGAGACCGAACCGGAGCCTGACGATTATGTTGACTACAACACCTCCTCACCTGAGATGATATCCTCTGAGTCACCACCCTTTCCCCCTCCCATAAAAAAACGCAAGCTGCCTATTTCATCGTTTGATGAAGACAGGAATCAAACTCTGAAGAAACCCAAGAAAGGTTTGAGTTTGCCACTGCCACTGCCACCTAAGAAGTCGACATTATCTGAAATAAAGGAAGGGAAGAAGAAAGTAGAAACTGGCAAAAAGGAGTCCAACCAAAAATCTATTGTGAAGGCCAAGACGAGATGTGGTGGGTCTGGGTTGACCATCTCATCACATACACCTATGAAACGGGTCATGGTGGTGAAACCTGAGAAGCTGAAGAAGAAGGTCGGTAACTCTTGGTCGAACAAGGACTTCATACCAGATGCATGGTCTCATCAAGAGGATGCAGTATTGTGTGCTACTGTGCATGAGTATGGGCCCCACTGGGGCCTTGTCAGTGACATGGTGCATAGTGAGTTAGGTTTAGGAGGTTATCGAGGGAGGTCACGCCACCCAGTGCACTGCTGTGAAAGGTTCAGAGAACTTTTCTTTAAGCATGTTTTATCAACTGCAGAGAGAGACAATAATACTGAGAAAGCTTCCTCTTCTGGTGCTGGAAAGGCCGTCTTGAAAGTAACTGAGGTAAACTGTAGCATTGTATTCTTATTCGTCGAAAAGGAAACAAAGTTTTCAATTAACCCTTAATGAGCAATTAAGCCTCTAGTTGACCCTAATTTCCTCTATTTTGAATTTCTTGTGATAGGATCAAATACGGTTATTGCTGAACATCACAAGTGATCTAGCCGACACTGAGCTACTTCTCCAACGGCACTTCATGGCTGTGCTTTCCTCTGTCTGGAGATCCAAATGTCGCCTTCAACCCCCACTCCGCGAATCTTCTCGTGATTGCACAACACGACCCATCTCTGACGTCCAGACCCCACAGAGTCGCAAATGGAACTACAGCCTTGTCAGCACAGCCCTTGCCTCTGCAACTAACTCAGATGTTGCATTGTGTAATAACAACACTACTACCAGTAGTAGTAATAATTACTCTAGCACAACAAATTCAGAAAGAATGGATTTGATTCTGGCATTTCCGAATGCTGGTGATGAGGTGGTGGAGTCGGGTTTCCCAACGGCTGTAAATGTCTCTGTACATGGAAACAATGATGCTGACCTGCCATCTCAGCATGATACGGGGACAGCTGTCAGTCCCTCTGCTTTACTGGCCCCGTCTTCATGCTCTATCACTGAAAATAGGTTCAGGTGAAAGTTACTTGTTAATTAAAATAAACCTATCATCCATCTATACTGTTGGTGTCTAACAGTTGCTTATGCTGTATTGTAGGATGGCCTCACGAGCTTGCTTTGAAGGGGAAGGGCCACTGTGGGCCACATCGTCAGCCTTTCCCCTATATGATGCAACCCGGTATAAACCCGGTACAAAACACTATCTTTGGGGAAAGCACAAGTCACCTTTTGTAGACTCGGTTCGACCTTCTAAATTGAAATCTAATAAGAACAACAGCTCAGATCCTAATGACGGAATTTACCCTTATCTGTTAGGCAAATCTATTATCCCCTCACCTGAACAAACAACATTCAGAGATATTTTAGATGTAGAGTATGATAGGCCCTTCACAGATTTTATATCTGACGATACTGAGTGCTCACTGCAAGTGACACATCACGAGTACGATCCAAATTTTACAGCAGGATTAGAGGAGCTAGAGTCTATTTCTGATTTGACCGACATAGGATGATAGAAAGTGGATTTCTTAGTTTCTAGTTTTTTTTTTTTTTGAGACGGAAACTGATTTTCGAGCCCAAAGCAGGCTAGTTAGCAATTTGCAGATATGCTATGTGGGCTCAGGCTTAACCTGGTCGAGAAATTCGAATTGAGAGATACGGGGCCAAGTAATGTCTATCTATCCAAGGGGTGATTCGGTTAAATTTATATACTAATTAATGTATGTGCATATTGAGTAGTTTAGGTTGTTCTCTCTGATGTAATTGTTGGGGTTTTTGACTTTTTATGTTGTCTTGTATCATGATGTGGGGATAAAAAGAAACAATTATGTTAGAGAAAGGGAACTCCTCCAACAATTTTGTTTGACTCTCTAGAATTATCAAGGCAACCAAGGTGCATCAAATTTGTTTACTGAAAAGATGCAGCATTTAGCGTAGCATAAAACTGTTAGATATAATTAATTGTATATGTTGTTGTAACTATAATTTACAACATAAGTAGGTACTTTCAACAAAAGTTATGATTAGCCACTAATATGCATCATTTGCAACTTGCATTTCACATTCTTTCTCCAAACATAAACACATGTTTTTATGAATCTGTTGCAGCTTATACTTCCTAGAAATATGTAAAATTAGACCTAAGATAAGCTTAAGTTGTGAAGATTCTTAGTATTCTCTGTATTCAATTTAGAAGGTTCATTCCCTTTCTCTTCTCTCCGGTTTTGTTTTGTTTAATATTTATTTATCCTTGTTTTCTTTCAATTTTTCAGACCAGAATGCCATCCAACAAAAATTTGATATTTTGGAGCTTTTCACAAAATATAAATGTCAGCCAAAGATGCTTTGCATCTTTCAATTTTATTCAAAATTCAACAACAACAACAAAACAGAACACAAAAACAACAAATACTGATAAATATTGTCAGAAAAAATAGAAGCAGCAGCTCAACGCTCAGAGGGACCTCGTTCTATCCTTCAATTTTTGAGGAGAATTGTGGGCCTGGGCCTCAGTATTGGGCTTTATTTTTTCAATCCCAGCCTCATCACTGGATCTACACTCAGGGCTGCAAAATGCTATCCCTCTGAAACATTTTTTTTTTTTTGTTAAACAAAAAGGAAAACTAGAAATAAGTTCTATATATTCATTTGAATTCATTTGTCTTTCCTTTTCTGATAGAATATATCTGAGTGTTACGGAACCCACTCCAAACCCTATCTTAAAAAAACTAAAACATCTTAATTTCATACACACAATAGCCAAGATTATCGTGTTAATTTATAATCAATAAAATTTTGTGGCAGCAAAGTAAAATAACTACAAATTGTGACTTGAAAAATTACTTGGAAAAAGCATCACAAAACAAATAACATAAAACATAAACAATCAAAACAAAACTATTTGAACATACCTAGAGATAAAAGTGTCTTGCCTCTCTAGGCGCTGTCGACAAACCATGCAGCGGTTCATCTTGAGCACATGCGGCTCAACTGCTGGTGGCGGGGATCCCAGATAAAATATACCGATTCTCTCCTCAACAATATTATTATTATTATTAGTTCTTATGTCATGCGGCATTGTACCGACACACAGTGCCGCATACTTTGCAGCACTTACAGCAGATAATTTCCCTACTTCACCTTCCTCTAAATTCATGGTAGCTATGATCTGCAAGCCGACAGCCGACATTTTTTGCTCTACTTTTTTAGGGAGGAGTTTGTGTCTGTTGTATATGTATACGTAGGAAACGTGTGTGAGAAGAATCTTAATTCTCTGTGTTCTTCTATGTGTGTTTGTTTGTGTGTTGAACGGGATGAGGTGCATGGCGAACTAGGTTCGTGCAAAGGCAGTGTCAACATTTCTGATTCTCTCAGTTCAATGGTTTTGTGTTATATACACTCACTTCAAAAGAGTGATATACAGTAATAATTGTACTGATTACTTGAGGACATTCAATTTGAAGTTCCAAAATTGAGTTCTATTGAATTTTATTAATTGTATGTGCTACAATATGTTTGTATGTTACTTCCTATTTAATTAGTTGATATGCAAACGATCACAATAGTTAACTATGTGATGCACATTTGCAATTGTCTGGAAAATAATTGCTACTGTTAAACTGCACCTCTTAACTCTTTACGTGTATTAAATTCCACGTGTTTATCTTTTCGATCAAAATCACACGATCTTAACTGGCTGTGGCCTTTTTCTAATTCGTTTGTAAAATATTGTTAGTTCTTGTTTAAAAGTGTTCTTTTGTCGCACGCGTATTATGCACGTGCTTTGTATCTAGATCGAAATCACGTGATCTTAACTATATAGTGTTTTATTTGTGTGATCAGAATTAACTATAGCATATATTTGCTTATATAATATTTTTTCAAATATAATTTGTCCTTTTTTTAACTAGCTGAATCTTTGTGATCAGAAATGCCTGCAAAATGTTATATAACGGCATGCTTTTGAAACAAAGAATATTTACACAAGTATATACTTGAAGCAATATGCATATGCGCCCGCAGAAGATCAGTGTTGTTAGATGAATAAAATAGAGAGAATGAAATAGGCAAGTATTCCTCAAAAGAAAGAGAGAGAGAGAGAGAGAGAGAGAGAGTAAATGAAACTGAAAATGATCCTTGTTTGGTATTGAAATGTTAGGTGTAGGAAGAAACAAACCACCCACAGAATTCATCATAAGAGACAACAGATTTAGCGAAAAAGAATGCTTTAAAATCTTTCAAAATGCTACATAGAAGAAGCATTTGAAATGAGCGTTTCACTGTTAGAAGGATAAACACATGAAGAACACCTCAGAACACAGTAATTAGGAGAGAGAAGTTCCTTGCATCTGAGTCACTCAAACAACCTTAATAGGTGAGAGAAGTTCAAAGGAACAATTTTGATTGTTACATTAATACCTCTGCCTTGAGAAATTAGTGCATTAATTATTACAATTGGATTTTTTGTATCATACCAAAACCAACAAAAATATTATGTGACAATTCTCATGTATACCCTGAACCTAAAATGTTAAACACACACACACACACACACACACACACACTTAGAAACATGATATTAATCTCACATTAATTATATATCTCTGAACAGAAATTGGAATGAAAGATGGATGGCTTTGGCATATTAAAAACGAAAAAGAACACTATATATAATTTAGCCTGTCCTATGTGTACACATACACATGAAAAACTACAATATTATATTATTGTTCTGTAGGCATGTTTTATGTCATATATATATATGTGTGTGTGTGTGTGTGTGTGATACAACCGGATTTATCCAGTTCACATACAGACTGGAGTTACAACTTGTCCCCTTTTTAGAAGCAGTTACTTACACTGGTTAGTAAAAGAAGGCACTCACAACTCACAAGGGAATTAATTAAGTTGGTATTAATTGTCAGTTTGTAACTGCAATACATATATATATATATATATATATGTTGGAAGGTAAATAAGGCGCCTGCTCATTAATTTAAATTTTGTCTCTTTGTGGCGCAGTGTACGTAACGCATGCAGCAGTAATATGCATTTCTATTGGCGCATAACTATTGGTGTATTTTGCTAGTATATGAAGGACTACAATATGCGATTGAATTCATTAAATGAAATATATTATGAAGCTTTGTTCTAGTTTACATCCAACACTATGTATATATTGTACTTAATTTTGACTAAGAAACCAAAAGATATCACATGTTAATTTTAGTGGCCAAACTGCAAGGAAAGATATCACATCAATAGCAATAGATTATATTCTTATTAATAAATAAAATCACTGTAAGAATAGTAATTTTATATATTAATTCATGCTATATATATACCCTACTTCTTCTTAGTTGATATAAACAAATGCTATATCACATGTAAAAGTAAAACCATCACATCAATAGCAATAGATTATATTCTCTAATTCTTCTTTTAAGACTGTTAAAGTTTTATCAAATTAGGAATATAAACAAAATGAACAATTGAAAACGAGATATATATAGTATTCCAGCTAGCATTAATTGATGAATGTTTTCATTATTAGCAAGTAGCTAGCAACTCCATGAGACAACAAACACTGAAATTAATTAAACAAGAGATCAATGCTGATAGCTAGATAATAACACATTTGGCTTCATAATTTCCTACTAAAAATATCATCTCTGCTTTTCACACTAAAATTCCATTTCATTCTTATTGAATCTCTAACTTGTATACTTGCCAAAAACAAAGATATGTTCATTCTATTTTGTCTTCATTGATTTGCCATGATCTGCATTCATTACCACAAAAGCATTTTTCCCTGCCAAAAGATAAGAGAGAATGTAAAACAATGCTTAATTAGTTAAGTGCTTTCAAGTTAAACAATGCTCTTAGCTCATTAATGTTAAAAAAGGAATTAATTAATGTCACTTGCATACAAGCTAATTGCATCAAATTATCTAAAAACCAAAATCTCTAATTTTTGTTGTAATTACAATAAGTCAAAAATACTTTGATGATCTCATATCAAAAACATATATCGCTCTCTATGAATGCGAGATCAAGTTCGAAATAGTTCTTTTACTAAACGAGCTTTATTTTCTGCTATCAGGTTTTGCATACAGATCTCAAGTCTCAACAGTTAATGTTTTCTATATAACTAAGAACCTTAGAGAAAGAGGTTTAATTTCAGAATTACATAGAGAAATATGTACCTATACATGAATATATCTTTCCCTTTGAGATTCTTATTACAGAAGAAGCATTGTGTTGATGCTGCACCACCAACTGTCACTGTCTGCACAGGAAGCACCACAAACAATCCAACCTCAAAGATGACATCTCCTGCTGTAGAACTGGTGCATCCTTGATTACAGCGTTTTCGCTTACCAGAGATTTTCAGTGGGCTATTTTTCTGAAGATTTTCATTCATTTTCTCAATTTTTTGTTTTGTTTTGGTCTATATATGTAGAGAGGTTTAAGTGATGGGTTGGTTAATTCCAAGCTGGTGTTCTTAAATAGGAGATGAAGTTTGTTTAACGTGTTTCATGCATGCAGAGATGTGGACATAATTGTAATAATTTCATCCTTTTGCCTTTCCTCCTTTCCCTCTTGATGCTTCATGCATTTAATAGTTAGAAAGTACTATATATGTCATATGATGAGGGTTCAAATGCCTCCATTTTTCATGCCTCCACCATGCTTCTATTTTTAAAAACTTTAATAACTCAAAATTTAAAACTTAAAAATCAAAATAAAACCGTTGGATATGATCTAAATCATTTTATCTATGCACGTGTAAAAAATTATGACATTTCGATTTTGTTTTGTTTGTCATCAAGAGCTTGTAAAAAAACATACTAATGTGGATAATTTCTAAACGTTGAATTTTCAATTTATTGATTCACATAAAAACAAAATCAAAATGTGATAATTTTTTATGAGCACATAGATAAAATGATGTAGATCATATCTAACGGTTTTATCTTTTAAGTTTTAAATTTTGAGTTATTAAAGTTTTTAAAAATGGAGGCATGGTGGAGGCATGAAAAATGGAGGCATTTGAACCCTCCTCATGTCATATATACCTTATGTTCAAATTTAATAATTTTAGTCTGTTGTAGATAAATTTGTTACTTAGCCAAGAATAAATTAAAATGGTTATTGTCTTTTTAAAATATTAAAACATATATAATTTAGCATATTAACAATGTGTGTCAAGTACTAATAAACTTAAACCCTAAAATCCCTATAGAAAGGATGGTTGCAAGCGTACAACCTACCGTTATAATATTTTCTCCGATGCCAATCCACGATGACATATCTCAACTACCAACCCTATTCCTCTCAATTAGCTAAATTAATTCCGAGTTAAGTGATTGATTTAAAACCTAATTTTTTTTGTGTTTTTCTAATTTAACTTAAAACTAAACTTAGAAGGTCTTCAAAAAATATATTGTGTTATATGCATGATTAGTCAAAAAGGCAAAAATCCTAACAAAATTCATCAGACTTTCACAGTTACTTTTTCAAGTATCAATGAATCCGATTAAGATTCCGGATCATCCATAAAAGTGATATTATACCAATCTAAACAAATAGTAAAATATATCAAAAATATAAAATTTGGTCTCCAAGCATATTTTATTATGAAGATCATGTTGAGTGGTTCGGATTGACTGTTCGGACTTTCAAAATGAAGATAAGGATGTGGAGCATAATTGGAGCACAAAATCATAATACATTTGAACTCTCCTCATTAAAATATATATCTAATTAGCACTTATAATAACTTATTCAAGAATCTCCTCAATTGAACTTTGTTGACTTTGCCAATTAATTAGATAATAATTCGGATTTGACACTATTAAATTAGCCACTAACTAATATTTTTTTCCATTACTCCCTGATTTGCCATCAATTCTATGTGCTATACAAAAAAAAAAGGAAACCGAAAAGAAAGTAGTCATTGTGAAGTTGAACACAAGATACAAATTAAACATCTCCCTCTCCGCAACGGCTTATATCACTCAGTCTTAAAATCCTTGAGGCAATGTATAATATTAGCCTTTGCAACAATATCAGGTTCAAGATGCAACCTTAATTTATGGATACTTGGCAAGAAATTAAGCAAGTTATACCATGCTCGATCCCGGATCGAGCAAGTTTTTCGGGGATGACAAAGAATCCTACCTGTGCATAACTTGTGCGCGCGCTTCATCCTTGCAATCTCTGAGGGTTTTACATGTCAACGAGCGGCAAAATCGACGGTCCAGATTAAGGTTGACATATCGATCATATGTTAGAAAACATCACAAGTGATATATTGAGTTATTGACAACCTTAATTTCTAGCTCATCCTTTTGTTAGAATCTAACAATTAATATGATCATATTGATATATATACCTGCAGGAAGACAAAATATATATAGCTTTTTCTATTTTAGAAAAAACTCTCTTTTCTACAACCTGATTCTCTAATAATCACAACTTTATATATAGCAATACTACATACTTATGAAGGTGGCACCTAGGTTTTGCATGCAGTTTGATTTATTAAAGTTAGAAAGTCATAATTAATCTAATTTGATGTCACTATAATATCTTCCCAGCATAATATATATATATATATATATATACTATATATATGTATAATTAACTATACACGACATTGCATTAATAATTGCAAAAAAGAATCATCTAAAGTAGGCCCCTTATTATCCTAACAAAAAAACATAACCATAAAGCTCTTGAAGCAATGAATCTACAAATTTACACATTTAAAAAGCCAGAGAACATTAAATATTTTTTGAACAAAATATTTAAACCAACTGAATTAATTGGTCCCAGAGAAATATTGTTCATCCTCAGCAGTGAAAGCACTGAATGAAGAATGTCCATCCTCACTACCCTCCTCCTTGAGTTCTTCGATCCTCGAAAGCGCATGTTGCAAGTCCCATCTCTTGTCTAAATTGACCTCGCAACAACCGAGCCCGATTTTCAACAACTTATCCATCTCCCCTTTAACATTCTTTGTGCCTCCCATCCTCGAATCGAACACATCACTAGCGCACTCTTCTCTCACAACCAAGTTAACCCAACTAGCCATGTCTGTGCTGGAACGGCCATGGTGAAGATAATCTGGAAATTTGCCGGTTAAAATCTCCAGTATCAAAATACCAAGACTCCAAACATCACTTTTGTTCGATGGTTTTCCCCGTGCGGTGCACTCTGGCGATTTGTAGGCGACCATAACCTTTGATGCAACACTGTTGGACATTACCGGGATCAGTGCATAGTCATTAAGCAAGGGCTCAAAAGTGTCGGTTAAGAGGACATTTGGAGTTTTGAGGTGGCCATGCGCAACAGTTAGCATCGGCAGTTCCTCGTACAAATATGCAAGGCCACGTGCCACCCCTTTTACGATCTTTAGTCTTGTTGGCCAATCCAATGGAGGAAGGTTTGAGCCATGGCCTGCAGGTTTAGATTTATATTATGATATATTTGTTTTTGAGATAAAGGTTTGTATTATAATTGTTATAATTAAGAAAGTGAAAGTAAAAATAATAATTAAAGTTGTTTAGTTTTAATATCATGTTGTTAACTAAGTTATCATGGTATGCACTATGCACAACAACAATTAATTGAAATTCCCCTTTTGTATTACCTTCAATTTTGCTTTAAAATTGTTACTCATGGTTAATAAAAAATATGTTGTTCATCGGAAAATCTTAATGTAATAAAAGATAAAATAGACGCATGCAATACCTAATGTATGAACTTGAAAAATTAAGCTGTGTTTAATATATAGTCTTACTATGAAGCATGTGCGCCAAGCTTCCGTTCGGCACATAATCCGTAATAAACATCTTTTCTTCCTTCTTGTGTATATATGCAACGATCGGCAACAAGTTCGGGTGTGAGAGCCTCCCAAGCCTCCACATATGTTCTTGAAAATCATCTCGCCCTATCCCGTGCTTTGCCTTAAGTTTCTTCACCACGAGAGATGGCCCGTCAAAAAGTGCTGCCTTGTATGAGGCCCACAATTCGCCACTTCCCAAAAGCTCGGCCGAGGCTCTTAGCAAATCCTCTAACTCAAACCTTTGTCCATCTTCTTTAACAAAAGACAACTTGCCTGGTTCATCCCTTCTTGCTCTTTTACCACCACTCCCTGCAGAGGTTCTTGGCTGCTCGATTGGGGCCGTGAATTCTGGATTGTGCTTCCTTGACGGTGCAGAGGTGAGAGGCGCTAGGACTTGAGATTGTCTTTCTTCATGGTTGTGTTTTTGCCGCCATTTCGGTAACAATATGCATATAACTATGAGGGCTAATACAAAGCCGATAGATACAATGACAAGGACTGCTATAAGTGCTTTAATTGTTGAGTTTGACGATGTTGATGACGGTGGAGATATTAATGGCTGTTGCGCTAATGAGGAATCGCAAGACTTAGCGAGTGGTGCGCCACAAAGGTCCTTGTTGCCTTTAAAAATCACATAATTAATGCAGCATCAAATTACACAAATGTTTTTTTTTATATATATATTCATAATTAACTAGTCTGAAAAACAAATTATAGGCATCATGCAAGTTAAAAAGGAGAAATTAAGGAGTAGAATAAAACCCTAACCTTCAAACTTGACGGCATGGAACTTGCTAAAAGCGGCCGGTATGGGCCCCTCTAGGTCATTGTACGACAAATCCACCTGCCCTAATGTATCTTGTTTGAACTCCGGTATTTTCCCATCGAACTTATTATGATCCAGTACCAACTCCAACAGCTTTGGTGGGACCGTGAGTGACGACGGTATCGGTCCCGAGAACTCATTATACGACAAATGCACCTTCTTCAACGAACGCATATTCTCAAACAAATTTCCCGGTATCTGCCCATTGAACTGATTATGCTCCAAATACAACATTTTTAAGGCACCAAAGATGGATACGTCAGGGATGGGGCCGGAAAATTGGTTGTTTGCAAAGCTTAGTGCTCGTATACTCGGTATACCTGTTAGGATATCAAGCCGTAGTGTACCCGTCAGCTGCATATTCTCTAACTGTACCCCTAATACAGTCCCATTAAGGTTGCATATCACGCCTTGCCATAATGGCACGATTCCTTTGCATGGGCTAGCGCCTTGGCCCCAGCCGGGAAGGTCCGGGGACCCACCTGTGCTAAGGGATAGGGTGTCTCTAAATCGAAGAAGAACGTCGGCATCGGCGGCAAATGCGTAAACACCGAAAGAATATGTTAGGAGAAGGAAAATAATGGAGAAGAGAGAGACGGCCCACGGCCCTGCAGCCTGGCCGGGCATGATAGGAGGAGGCAATAGGAATTCAGTTCTTTTTGGCAGAGACAGCAAAGGCGTTACACGGCGTGTGGAAAAAGGGGGTAGTGTTTGTTTTGAGAGGTTGAAAAGGAGAGAGAAATTAGGGGAAGAGAGAGAAAAGGGACACAACACAGCACACAGGGGTGAGAGGTGAATGCCTAAGAATAGAAAATTTTCTCAAGTGATAAATGTTGATTGGACCTGGTCTACAAAGAAAGATAGCTAATAATTCATGTTAGTTAAGTTACTGATATGTGGGTCCTCTCTATGTACCATCGGTGCAAGTTCACAACGGTTTTACGTTGGCAGTTGGGGTGGTTGGGTTGGGCTGCGAGGTTTGGGCTGGAAATTGAGTGAACTATGCTGGCTCACACATTTATTTCACACATATATATCACATTGCTTTAATAAATTCCATGCATGTTTCCGCTATATATATATAGAGAGAGGCTTCAAATGCACCATTGTTTTTGTGCTTCAATATGCTTCACATTATTTATTTTATTTTCAAAGTCTGAACAGTCGATCCGAACCGTTCAACATGATCTTCATAATAAAATATGTTTGGAGACCAAATTTTATATTTTTTTAGAATTTTTTTACTATTTTTTTAGATAGGTACAATATCACTTTATCGGATGGTCCATAATCTTCTTAAAAAGTGATTTTGTACCTATCTAAAAAAATAGTAAAAAAATTCTAAAATTTATAAAATTTGGTATCCAAGCATATTTTATTATGAAGATCATGTTGAGCAGTTCAAATCGACTGTTCGGACTTTAAAAATGGAGATAAAGAATGTGGAGCATATTGGAGCACAAAAATAATAGTACATTTGAACCCTCCTCATATATATATATATATATATATATATATATATATATATATAGAATATGGCTAATATGCTACGCGTATATAAGGGCCCCTCCGTGCTACGGCTCACTTTTTGAGTTTTCAAAATCCTAACGGTCGATCCGAACCGTTCAACATGATCTCCATATGAATATCTACTTGCAAACCAAATTTTACATTTTTTAGAGTTTTTTTACTATTTATTAAGCCACTTTGAAAATCGCTGATCCAATGGTCCAGAAAAGTTTACTGTTGTGTACAAATTAGTATTTTTTCAAAGTGGCTTAATAAATAGCAAAAAAATTCTAAAAAATGTAAAATTTGGTTTGCAAGTACATATTCATATGGAGATCATGTTGAACTGTTCGGATCGACCGTTAGGATTTTGAAAACTCAAAAAGTGAGCCATAGCACGGAGGGCCCTTATATACGCGTAGCACCGTAGCACTGTCCTATATATATATATATATATATATATGAGTAAGGCTACGGTGCTTTGCAAAGTAAACCACCCCGTTTACTTCGGGCTACTTTTTGGATTTTGAAAATCCTAACAACCGATCCGAACCGTTCAACATGTTCTAAACATTGAAATATGCTTGGAGACTAAATTTTATATTTTTTGGAATTTTTTTACTATTTATTAAGCCACTTTGAAAATCGCTGATCCGACGGCGAACAGTAAAAAACATTAAAATTTTCTGGACCACCGGATCAGAAACTTTCAAAGTGGCTTAATAAATAGTAAAAAAATTCCAAAAAATGTAAAATTTGGTCTCCAAGCACATTTCAATGTTTAGAACATGTTGAACGGTTCGGATCGGTTGTTTGGATTTTCAAAATCCAAAAAGTAGCCCGAAGTAAACGGGGTGGTTTACTTTGCAAAGCACCGTAGCCTTACTCTATATATATATATATATATGAGGAGAGATCAAGTTACAACAAAGTTACAACAACCATTTTTTTCATTTTCAAAGTCCAAATCGTCAATCCAAACCGTTCAACATGATTATCTAAATAAAATGTGCTTGCAGATCAAATTTTATATATTTTTAAAATTTTTTACTATTTATTAAGATGGGTACAAAATTCAATGGTCTGAATATGACTATTTTTTGTAAAATACTTAATAAATAGTAAAAAAAATTCAAAAAAATGTAAAATTTGATCTGCAAGCACATTTTATTGTGGAGATCATGTTGAACGGTTTGGATCGACGATTTGGACTTTGAAAATGAAAAAAATGGTTGTTGTAACTTGATCCCTCCTCTTATATATATATATATATATATATATATATATATATATATATATATGCTTAAGTTTGTTTCCTCATCTCATACTAGTATTTTTTATTTTTCAATACTTGGAACGCATGAATTCAGAACATGCATTTAAAAACTAGACACAATGTTATCAAAATTTTAAAATCAGGCAGAGAAGCAATTAATGTTGAGTTGACATAATCATTTAATTTAAATCTACACAAATCATTGCTTGAATGCTTTTACATCAAAATCAACAATGAAATTAAGTTACATAAAGGAATAACAAACTATCACTTAAAGTTATTCTGATACCTAGTCTAGAATAAAGCAATTTTCTCTCTTAAACTCGTCATAGCCTACATCAACCAGACAAAGGCCGTCAGGTGGGGCAGGTGGCGCTGTGGCACGACGACACGTGGCACCCATCAAGTTGATCAATGCATCTTGTTCGACCCCTGCAGCAGCTTCTCTTATAGCTGTTGCAACAAGAACCCGAACCATCTACAAAATCATATTTATATAGAGGTTTATCAAGAATCTTACATTATATGTGAGATTCAAAACCGCAGTTCCTTCAAACCAGAACTTACAAAACAAAAGGCAATTACTTTAAAAAAAAAAAAATAGGAATCAGGAACCAAAGCAAAGCATGCCCAAAGAAAAAAAAATATATATATCCTAGGTCAGCAACATACTGGTAAAGGTTCAGTACTTGAGAAACCAGTTTGAGCTTATATCGCTGATCAGCTCAAATTTGAAAAAAAAGAACCTGACTTGGCAAGAAATTTGGAAAAAGCTCTACTTAAGAGTTTGCAAAATGCATACCTTGCGCAAGAACCGGTTCGCAACAAGTTCTACACACATAACTCTGGTACCTTCTTCAGACTTCTACAAACAAATGAGAAATCACATAAAAGTAGCATCTTGGAATCATAATATATCAGCTTTATCATTGGTGACTGCTGTTATTAAAACAAAATCAAGGATATTAAAGAGTCGGTTGATCCTCTAGTTCACCAATTACACAGATGTACCTTGAAAAGTCTATAATTATAAGAACTGCTGTCACAACCTTATCAGTAGAAGAAGAATTCTTTAAAAAAGAAGAAGAATTTACTGAAATAAGAACTGCTGTCACAACCTTATCAGTAGAAGGAATAGTCGTCTCTGTTGCTCTGGAGTGAAACATAAAACACTCCGTAGCAGGTCCCCTGCATGAAAATAGAAATTATATTTAAACAGAAACTATTAATTTTAAGAATTGATTTATTCTTCCCTGTTAAAAATACACAACTCTAGGCCTCATCTATACATACAGATATGCCCAATTAACTATAACTTGCATACGACGTAAATTCATACCCAAATTTAACAAACTTGCATTAGTTGAACATCACGGTCAAGCCTCTATAGGACCAATTATCGACTAAATACCACATAATCCAAGAAACAAAGAAAAAGCAACAAAGACGAGGTGAGTCATATTATACATACTACCAACCCTTTGGAAGCTTAATTTGGTAATATCCAGTAATTATATGCACCAGACTGTTTATATCCTTTAACAGTATTCCCTTCTTATGTCTCGAACCATATAAGAAGGAAATGGAGCCTAAAGCATGATGAACTAGCAGAAAATAGCCCGTGAGTTTTAATTTACTTGCAAAAATTACAGAATTTTTAGAAATAATTTTGCAATAATGAAAGGGAGGTGGTGCTTTGATCAAATTCCAGATAACCAAAGGGACTCTTGAGCATTTCTTTAAAGATAACAAAATGTCCTTTACATGCTTCTAGAAGCCAGTGTGTCACGTGCGAACATCTTGTAAGATAACATCTTCCCTTCAAGCTGCCTCAAAATTTGATCCACCTTGTTCACACTAAACCTCTGAGGTTTTGTTTCGGAGATTTGAATCACATTCCCCTCGTCTCTCTTATCTAAAAAGGAGCTCTCCTCATTGATTTTATCTGATGGAATTTTTTGGGAGATGTCAATCATATCCCCCTCTTCTAAGTCACAATCAAGTTCAGAGATACTCTTATGAGGATCCATGTGGTCACTATCGTCTTTAATATTTTCTTTGTCGAGGGGAAATATATAAAGATAACGTCTCCATTTGGCCACAAAGTTTGGGTGGAATTCCCTCGAAACCTAAATATATGAGAAAAATTGAAATGAGTGAGGGAAGAGACATGTTGACCTAATTTATTAATCACTTTGTTGTTGTAATATTTATATTTTTTAGGTGTAATAAAGTCTTAAAAATTTACATGATAATACCTTTGAGACTGCCAAAACATTAAGCTTTTCAGGTGCAACGTGATTTATTGCATCTTTTATCTCTCCAGCTCTGACATCCTTCCTCCATGTGTCTTCAAAAAAGCAAATTACATAGTGAATAAGTTGGAAGACATGATGCTAATCTGAATTTATTATGAAATTATGAGATCATTGGGTGTTTAGTGCAATTTTGTATATATGAATTGAAATTATAGTTTGAACTAACAAAATGAACAAACTTGTTGAAGAGCAGTAACCCCTTTGTCAGTTCGACCAGCCACTAGTGCACTTCCTTCTATCGGGAGTGACCTATCTTTCAATTGCTTAGCTTTATTCTCATCCACAAACTCTCCAAGACATTTCTCCACTACCCTGCAAAATTTTTAACAAGCTAATGTAGAGTAAGATGAGAAAAACAATACAAATAGCTAAGGTCTGACGCCTCTATTTTTTATAAATATGTTCAATCCCAAGCATTTTGCCATATAAAAGTTCCCAGAAGGTGCTATGTAAAAGAGAAATACTCCCGGTTGCTTTTCCCTACAAAACTTACCTGTACATAGTTTTAAGGTACTTGCTTCCCAATAAGAGGCCAAAGCATAAAAGTTACTGAATTTCTACTTTGCTAAGATGTTTTATATAATAGGTTTCTCTGATAGAAAATCGATGCATGCTTTACAAGCAGCTATGAGTTATATGAAAACTACACTCACTAACATATAAACCTACGCAAGCATGAAAATGTCTTCCGTACCCGTTATTTTCCTTGTATTCGTAAAAAGATGTCAAAACTACCAGTCTTTCTCTCATTACATAACTACAGATAATAAGGGGACCATTTTCTCTTATAAAATTAGTCGAGTTAGGATATAACAAATTCTTTCCTATGTTCCATTGATATATCATATGCTTCTGATCTTATACATAATAAATTTCACACTGTATAGCGTCTACATACTAAGACATGATATATGATTAGGGGTGTTCATCGGGGCCGGTTTATTTGGTTTTTAACCGAACCGAAAAAATTCGGTTCAAACGGTTCGGTTTTTCGGTTTATTTGGTTCGGTTCGGTTCGATTTAAATGTTATTACTGTTCGGTTTTTACTGTATGGTTCGGTTTATAATATCAGAGAACCGTAATAACCGAACCGACCGACTAACATAACTTAGTTTAGATCTGAACCGTCCGAAGCCTCTTGAGTCTACCTCTTCTCTTCGCCCAGAGCCCCAAACTTTCCCAAATTTCAAAATCCAAATCGCAGCGGCTCAATTTCTCCAGTCGCTTATCCTTCTACAGGCGTAGTTCGAAGATCACCTTTTGCTCCCTCTTCGCTACACCTTCTCCAGGCTGCGCACCTTCATACAAACAGAAACCCACTCTCCTTCTCGCCGCCGGGTTCTTCGTCTTCCACCTCGCCTTACTCCGAGTCCTATCTGCGCCGTCGGATAAGCCACCTAATCGCCATCCCATGGCGGGGCCCACGATAGCTTCGTGCTCTGACTTCACGGGCTCGGCAGTTTGGGCACAACCAACGAGCCAATCAGAAGCTTCTTCTCGCACTCGACGTTAAACCTCACCAAATGGGCCTTCCCTTTTGCGCCTAATGCATCCCTCTCCTGCAACTGTATGTGCTGCATTTTTGCATTTTAACCCTTTCTTCTTTTGTTTTTTCTGCTTCTTCTCTTTTGATAATTATCTCCTACCACTGAAACACTCTGGCATTAGGATCTCTTGGACTTCTACATTTTCATCCTTGAAATTTTCTTCAATACGCATGTGAAATTGAATTGCTGTGGTGATTGTATACTCGGTTTGTTTGGTTTAACTGAACAAACCGAAATTTACTTTGGTTCGGTTTTAATCGGTTGGTAAGTTTAATTCGGTCGGTTCGGTTTTATTTTTGAAAACCGAATAAAACTTTGGTTTGCCTATTTTATTTCGGTTTTAACCGAACAGAACCGATGAACACCCCTATATATGATATATTCCAAAAATAAAAAACTTGTTGTACCCTTGCACAGTGTTTAAGTCAGGTTGCTTCTGCCAGCCATCAAAAGATCCGCCGTGATAGGAAAGCACAATTTTAAAATTTAGTCGGTTCCATCTGCCTCCTCTCCTCTTCTCATTATCTTTAGAAGCGACACCAGTTGCCGCTTCCTTCTCCTCTGAGCTATCACCATTTTCACTTATATTCACTATACCATACTTCTGCGTATTAAAAAAAAAAAATTTAAGAAGAAGAATAAAAAATCATTACATAAACAAGGTTACAAACAAAAAATGACCTTATCTCTGAATAATTCAGAGAGGGCAGATGCACCGGTGCCGCGAGAAACCAAATTTGAATAAAATTGAACCACCTTCTCCCAAGGCCTTTCATACATGAACTGGTAGCTCTCCCTGCAACAAAATAAATTCTTAACATTTCAGAATATCACAATTGATATTGATATTATACTAAACTGCTTAACTACTCAATTGGCTCATAAAATACAAAACATTAATCAGAATATCACAATTGATCACTTGCAATTATTATGTAGCCCAAAATGCAAAAGAGAAAGAGAGAGAGAGAGAGAGACCTAGCAGTCCATCGGAGCAAGTGGCAAGAATCAGTGTGGTTATAGTGGGCGTAGAGCTTCTCGCTCTCCATTCCGGCCATTCGAGCGGCCTCCTTTGCCACCGCCGCCATCAAAACGGGGGACTTCGAGGGCATCTACCGTTTCAGCGTTCTCTCCATTGCTATATCAATTGGAGAAATATATTTTACGGAACTTCACGTGACGTCAGAGAGAAACAACAAAGAGAACGGAGTAGGTCCGAGGTTCAACGAGCATGATGACCGTCCGATCTATGTGAACATGAAAACAAAACACGCACGAATTTTAAAGCGTTCTGCACGAATCTTAAATCAAATAGACGGTGATTAAATCCATCGGACCTACTCCCAAGTGAACAAGAAATATTTTTTTAAATTAGTAAAAGTGAGTGTAAAAACTCATTTATAAAAACAATAATTGTTGTCATACCATAAAAAAATTTCTAAATATCCAATTTTACTATTTATTTTCTCATTAAAAACAAAGTAAGTTTTATCATTTCTTCTTTCTTTAATCTAATTTGAATTTTTATTTGAATTTATTATTGATATTTTAGTTTTTTTAAGAAGAAAGGACTATTTTGCCTTCTCTTCAAATGAATATATTTTTACTGTCTAACTACTATCAATATTCTTTTGCATTATAATCAATCAAATGTTGAATACTAATGTGCTAAGTTTAGTTACTGAATTTATATTGATGAAAAACTGACCGATTTTTTTATTAATACCCTAAAAAAGTTACTAAATTGTCCTCAGTTTTCAAATATTTCAAAAAATAACCTGACTGCCCCACTATGAGGCGGTCTATGATTTTTTTTTTTTTAGGGTATCCGTAGAAGTGACAAAATGACAATCATGTTATTTTACAAAGCAACTAATGTCAAATTGGCTAAAATAATTTATCCAATCCGTAAATTAATTTTTTATGAAATCATAAAAGATTCAACAAATTTTAAATTTCATATAAATTGATTTACGAACTGGATTAAAAAAAAAAAAATCAAAATTTCAATATTTCATACATAGGCATTTGTGAATAGCTAGGACAGTTCTAAGTTGTACTGGTAGGCAATGATATACACATGAGAACTCGAATACTGTTGCACATCAGAGGTTACTGAAAAATTTCTTTCATAGATATTATTAATGTTTAATTAATTTCAACTCTGAATGATTTGAAAACAAATAGTCTCTGTAAATCTAATCCCACTTTATAATGCAAAGCTTGTTACAACAGCCTTGTCTCCAGAAGGGGTTTATAGGTGCAATTTGTAAAACAAAAATGGAGTTCCTTTTGCAAAAATTAAAACTAGACTAACATCTTAATTAACCAAAAAAAGTTATAATTTACATAATTCCAATACAAATTAACAAGTCAATGAGAAACTACTAAGATACCTACCCCCAAAATCTACCCAAAATATCCAAAGAACTTCTTAGTCAATAAAATAGAGCAAAACCATATATGAAGCAAATACTAAATAACAGAATTGTCTTGGTAAACAATTCTCTGTTTAAGTGCTCAAAACCCCAACAAAGTTCCTATGTTAATCTAATTTCTACCATTCAGGTCCATTCAACCAAAAATCGAATTACTGCCATTGTTAAAACCTGATGTAAAAGAGAAGAACTACATAGGGGAATAAGAGTGAAGGGCAACAACTTTTTCTAACCCATTGCTTTTTACGAGTTCAGTGAACTCATCCAAACTTTGCACAAGACCTCCTAAAGATTTGATCAACTCCTCCGCCTTTTCTCTTGCAACAGCCATATCTATATTATCAGATATGTCACCTCCATTTTCGCCTTTTAGTATGGATTGTATGTGCTCAGCATTCTCTTGTAGCTTTGCGGCTAGATCCCAAGCCTCGCTTGATTGCAACGCTTCGTCTATTTCTTCTTTGTCCTTTTGATCTGATGGAACGAGGATGAAGTAATTAATTTAGGGTGCCTTTGGATGGGTGAAGAATAGTCAATAACCCGGGTTAGAACTATTCTGAACTACTTACTATTCTCCGTTTGGGTGTGTTTGGATTAGCAAATATGAACTATTCTTTGTTTGTCTTTTGTGGGTTTTCTCACTATTCTACTAACTCAATATAAAATGTTGGATTAGCTACTATTCTTGCTCTATTCCTTGTTTCATCCAAACGTCTCCTTAGTTATTTACCGAGTTGGTCCCTGAATTTGAACTAGTCTTTCCACTAAAGCAAATTTAAAAGACAAACCTAGGTGACGAGGTGCATGCATATGATGTTCAATAGCATTAAAAGCTTCGGCATTATCAGCAGGAATTGCCAAAACAGTGGAAAGTGGATTAGCATTAGCATTAGCATTGTTCTCTCCATCAATTGGTTCAATGGGACCCATGACAAGCAGCTCGGAATCAATGTCTCTTGAACCTTCAATCTTAATCACTGCATCCATGGCACCATACACCTCAAAGTTGAACAAACCCGGTAACCCAGACCTCTCCCTCCAATCCGGATCCAACCTCCAATAAGAAACGGAACCCGGACCCAATCCAATGTTGCTGTTCCTCATTGTCTCCCATCTCCTAATCTTTTTATAGTCTGGAATCAATGTAGTTAGGCAACAGTTAATGAGTTGTAAGTGAAAGAAGAAAGAAGAAGTGAAGTGAGTACTGACCAGAGACCAAGAGTTCCCAGCGGCGCTTGCACTGGTTGGAAGAGCGATGGAAACCGATCTGAGCGCAGTTATCGGCGACGATCTTCCATTTCTGGAAGGAGGAGAGGGACTTGGACCAGAGTTCGGCGTCGACGGCGGCGATCTGTTCGATGAGGACGAGCGTGTCAGCGACGGACCAGTCAGGGGCGGCACGGGAGCGGGTGCAGCGAGAAATGGAAGGCTGGGATTTTGTTGCGGGGGTGGAGGTGGAGGTGGAGGTGGAGGTGGTGGTGGTGGTGGAGACGGAGGCCGCCGCGCGAAGCGCTTGGACTATGCAAGGCAGTGTTGGATCCATTACTTTTTGCTTCTGCGATTGCTGCCAGTAAAGACTAAACACCGACTGTCATACTGATACGGGAATTCAGATCCTCCCCGGTACCGTAATAGGGACTCTTTTACAATTACTTGATCTGGACCGTTCTCTTTAACTTGACACGAATCTCAAAGCCCAATAACACTGCCCTCCGTCAGCGCGAATCTCAAAGCGGATGAGAATTAATCTCAAACCGTAAAATGAAGGGAATCTTTTACGGTACCGGAGAGGATATTTGCCCCATACTGATACGCTGCTCATGTTATAAATCAAGACTAGGGAAATCATGCTCTATTGGTTGTGTGTACATTATCCTCTAATATTATTATTTTAATATGATTTTCATATTAAAATGTACTTTGATATAAAATTTTAGATTTGTTTTAAACTTTTTTGCTAATTTTTAAGATAAATACAAAATTAATATTTTTTAGAAGATTATGGATCATTCAAAAAGAGTGATTTTGTATCTCTCTAAACAATTAGTAAAAATATTATAAAATTATAAAATTTGGTATCCAAGAACATTTTAATATGGAGATCATGTTGAACGGTTCGGATCGATTATTTTAACTTTGAAAATGGAGATAATTATTTTAGAGCATGATGGGGCACAAAACCAATGAGATATTTGAACCCTACTTTTTTTTTATAATAATCTATATTATTTCTCTACTTACATATAAATATTATCATTTTTTTATTTTATTTTAATATTATGTGGATCAATAATTTGAAAAAATTAATGTCCAAATATCATTCATCTCAATGTATCTTTATCGGCTCGTGATGTTAATCAAAATAAAGTTTGAAATAGTATAATTTTTTACATATGCGTAGAAAAAATGATAATGATCATATATAGTGATTTGCAAACGGGTACCTCGGGCAGGGCAGGGCAGTACCCGTCCCGGGCAGCGGGTAGGCGGGTAGGCGGATACAACGGGCACGGGTAGGCGGGTACATCGGGCACGGGTAGGCGGGTTTTTTTTTGAAAAACTCCGCCCTGCCCGTCTCAAACCCGTGCCCGTTTGCGGGTAGACGAGTACAACGGGCACGGGTACAGCGGGCACGGGCAGGACGGGCACGGGTAGTTTCTTTTTTTTTTTTTTTGCTGTTTTCTATTTTGTGTTCTGATTTGTTTTCTTATTTTTTTTACCGTGTCGTACGAATATTATTACGTGTTTACCGTGTCGTACGAATATTATTACGTGTCGTACGAAATATTATTTCTTTACACAAGTAATTTTATTTTATTTTCAAACTCTCATTATAATTGTATAGTTTCATAATTTATTTATATCTCGAAATTTGTAGTTTACATTTTAAATTGATAATATATTTTGTAAACGTTCAATTTAAATTGATAATATAAATCTAAATCTAAATTAAATAAAAATTAAATATAAATAAAAATTCAAATCTAAATTTAGATGCAAATTAAATTAAATCTAAATTGAAATTCAAATCTAAATTAATAGGTTAAATAAAATATAAATCAAAAATATCTTAAATCAATTAATTTAAAACAATAAACATTTTAAATTGATAATATATTTTGTAAACGTTCAATTTAAATTGATAATATAAATCTAAATCTAAATTAAATAAAAATTCAAATCTAAATTTAGATGCAAATTAAATTAAATCTAAATTGAATATAAATATAAATCTAAATTTAAATTTAAATTAAATCCAAATCTAATTTAAATCTAAATTAAATTAAATAAAAGAAAAAAAAACAAGGTTAACTGCCGTCTGCCCGTAATGATTGCGGCCCGCAACCATTGATTGCACGAAAAAAAAAAATATTGCGTCCCGTAATGACAAAAAAACAGTTTTTCTGCACTGCCACCACTCATTGCGGTCCGCAATAGATGTTATTGCGGCCCGCAATAAGTGGTGGCAGCGCAATATTTTGCTATTTTGAGTGATTTATTTTTAGGTTTTGTGAGGGGTATAAAAAGTTAAATCTAAATTAAATCTAAATTCAAAAATAAAAGTTACCCTCCTCCTTTATTCCGGACTTGGGACCGGCTATGTAAAATAACATAGGCGGAGTTCTAACTTTTTTTTTGTTAGTAATTATTCTTTAAAATGAATAATTTAAGAACTAATTGAAACGTTTAGAAATTATAATTTAAAAAATAACCATAGAGATTAAAAGAGGTTAGAAATGTATACCGACACTACCTATCTAGTAGTTTGGATTCATATACCATTGTTCGCTCTCTTCCGCACCGTCAGAATCCGAATTAGCCGCGGGCCGCGTATCGGTACCGCTTTCTTCAGTGTCGACTCCCGATGATGATTCTTGATGATCTCGATGTTGGTTGCGCTCATCAGCATCAATCCAATCTTTCAAGCACACAAGTCTCTCAAAAACATGTGCACCCAACTTACTGCGTTTGTCGGAGAGGATCATGTTCGCCGAACTAAAACAACTTTCGGAAGGGACGGTTGACACGGATACGGCAAATACGTCGCGGGCCATCATCGCCAGTGTTGGATAGTTTCTTTGATTCCTCTTCCACCACGTCATAATGTCAAGTCCATCTTCTCTTTCGTTTACCCCCGCAAAATAGCTCAGTAACTCGTTTGTGGATGTGTGCGGTTGGATCTCCGATTGGAAATCTGCTAACAATCCACCGCTGCTAGTGCTCCTGGAAGTGGAACTATTAAAAAATTAAAAAAATTAGTGGACAAATAATGTAGATATTATAAATAATAAAGATTAAAATAATGTAGATATTTAAATTGTTACCTAGGGTGGGCACGGGACGAAGACGGGTTTTGGTTGTCACCCATTCTTGAGTTGTATATGTTAAACATCTCATCGAACTTCGAAGTCACGAATGCCTCCACCCCGGTGTTGTCTAAATGTAGATTATCTTTGTACGCTGCAACTATTTTGATTGTGTAAAACTTATTGTATGCCGGATTGAGGCAGCTTGCGATAATGGCCAGGAGGGGTACATCGTCCCAATATTTTAGAAATTTTTCTTTCATGGCAACTACGATCGGTGTGAGAGTGGAGTACTTGCTTTCAGCGATCTCCAATTCACGGTACACCTTGGAGATGCTATAGAGATGTCTGATCAACTCAAATGCCGTCGGTGAGTACGAGCAGGATAATTGGACGGTTGCATTAAAAAAGATTCCTAAGAAATTACTCAGGGTTTGTAGTTGGTCCCATTCGTCGGGGCTGGGCTCCAATGCCATTCCCTCGGGGGTGGAGCCTCTCAAAAACTCTCCTATGACGGTTTTGTAAGGAAGGCATCGGTTCAGAAACCTATAGGTAGAGTTCCAACGGGTATCTATATCCCAAGGAACTTTCAACTTGCTCAATCCATAGTTGACGCACATCAAACCAAACCGTTGTTTTCTTTCTTGGTTTGAAACAATATGGGACAGAGAATCCTTGAATTTATTGATCAAATCTCTTACGGCTTCTGTTTTAAGGCCCGCCTTAACGACGAGGTTAAGTATGTGGCAAGCACACTTTTGGTGAAACATTGCACCATTCATAATCGGGTTTAGTGACCGTTTAAAAATCTCAATGGAAGCTACATTGTTACTAGCATTATCGAATGAAATAGAAAAAATCTTGTTATCCCTATCTCTCTTAAGGTTATACTCTTCTAACACCTCAATAATGGATTTGAAAATTACATGTGCTGAGTTCGGGGAATCTAACACACGAAAACTTAATATCTTTTTTTGTAATACCCACTGATCATCGATCCAATGGCCGGTAACACACGAGTACCCAAGGCCATGTTTACCGGCAGTCCATATATCGGAGGTAATTGAGACCTTATTTTGTTGGTATGCAAATATAGCTCGGAGCTCATCTTTTATTTTGGTAAACTGGTTTTTAATTTCACCAACCATCTTTCTATGATGGATCCTCTTATACATTGGTTGAGCGCACCCCTTAATGACTAATCGGGCAAAACTCATACAACCACCCATGCTTATTGGTTGTTCTTTGTGGGTAATGTACCGAGCCAATTCACTAAGCATTTTTGATTCATCGTATTTTGGGTTGGTTCTAGTACCATCCGCGTTCATAAGGGTTTGGATTTGTCTCGGTCCAACATTTTCACATATAACCTCACCCTTCCTTTGGTGCATTTCGACATGTCTTTTAAAGCTGGTCATACCACTACTTTGTTTATACACAAAAAACGGTTTCTTGCAATTTTGTACCTTACATTCGAGGGTGGTCATGTTGCCGTTCTCATCTGTGGAAATCTTGTACCATTTGGCCCACGGCTGATTGTATTCAGGTACTCTTTTAGTCTTCTTTACCACTTGTCCTTCTGGGGGGACACTTGTCGGAGGAAGGATTGGTTCTTCTTCAATTTCAGTGACACTTCTCGACGGAGTACCTTCTATAGGGGGGGTGACTTGACTCGATGCTACAGAAGAAGTGCCTCCATATGCATATGGTGGTGTCGGTTGATGTGTTTCTTGTGGAATATACATGTTTGGATAGTTTGAAGTATAATACGGTGCATACATTTGGGGGGGTTGTTGATAATTTAAATCTAGCGTTTGATCCCTTCTTTGATAATTAGGTGGATAATTAGGTGGATAATTTTGTGGATAATTTTGGAGATAATTTTGGGGATAATTAGGTGGTGGTTGCATAGGTGGAGGTGGGCCAAAAATTTCGAGTGACAATCTATGGTCCAAAGGTAAATCCTCATCGTGACTAGGAGATGTCATCTTTTAAACCTATTCAAATAAATAAATGTAAATTACTTCACATATTCAAAAAAACAATCTAAATCTAAATCTAAATTAAATCTAAATTGAATATAAATGTAAATCTAAATCTAAATTAAATCTAAATTGAATCCAAATCTAAATTAAATTAAAGAAAAGAAAAAAAAAAAACAAGGCAAACCTCTGCTGCCCTCAGCCGAATTAAAAAAAAAAAAAATTTAAAAGAGGGATTCGAACCCTCTGCCCTCTGCTGCCCTCTGCCCTTTAAAAAAAAAAAACTTCTGCTGCCCTCTGCCCTCTGTCTCTGTGACAGAGGGATCCGAAAAAAAAAAAAAAAAAAAATATGCCTCAGCCGAATTTCAAAATAAAAAAAACAATATAAAAAAATAAATCTAAGTCTAATTCATAATAATCTAATTCAAATTTTGAAATTCTAAGTCTAATTCAAAATAAATACAACTTGTTATAACTTATTCAAAATATAAATCTAAATCTAAATTAAATTAAATCTAAATTAAAAAAAATAACTCTAAGTCTAATTCATAATAATCTAATTCAAATTTTAAAATTATAAGTCTAATTCAAAATAAATACAACTTGTTCTAACTTATTTTAAAAATAAATGTAAATCTAAATTAAATTAAATCTAAATTGAATATAAATGTAAATCTAAATTAAAAAAATAACTCTAAGTCTAATTCATAATAATCTAATTCAAATTTTAAAATTCTAAGTCTAATTCAAAATAAATACAACTTGTTCTAACTTATTTTAAAAATCTATTTTAAAAAAATAACTATAACAAATTTAACTTATTCAAAAAAATAACTCTACCAAATCCAACATATTCAAAAATAAAATATAAATCTAGCTTATTTATCTAACAAATATAACTTATTTATCTAGTAAAATATAAATCTAACATATTCACATATAAATGTAACATATTCAAAAAATATAGCATATTCAAAAACTAAAATCTAACCTATTTAAAAATAAAATATAACATCTTCAAAAAATAAAATCTAACCTATTCAAAAAATAAAATCTAACCTATTAAATTTAGATCCGAATTTAAAAAATCAAATATAACCTATTTGAAAAATATAACCTACTAAAAAAATCCAACCTTTTCAAAATAACAAATCTAACATATTTTTTTAACCTATTAAAAATAAATCCGAATTTCAAAAATAAAATCAAACCTATTCAAAAGAAATCTAATTACTTCACATATTCAAATTTCAAAATAACAAATCTAACATATTTTTTTAACCTATTAAAAATAAATTTACTCTACAAAAATAAAATCAAACCTATTCAAAACAAATCTAATTACTTCACATATTCAAAATAACAAATCTAACATATTGTTTTAACCTATTAAAAATAAATCCGAATTTCAAAAATAAAATCAAACCTATTCAAAAGAAATCTAATTACTTCACATATTCAAAATAACAAATCTAACATATTTTTTTAACCTATTAAAAATAAATCCGAATTTCAAAAATAAAATCAAACCTATTCAAAAGAAATCTAATTACTTCACATATTCAAATTTCAAAATAACAAATCTAACATATTTTTTTAACCTATTAAAAATAAATTTACTCTACAAAAATAAAATCAAACCTATTCAAAACAAATCTAATTACTTCACATATTCAAAATAACAAATCTAACATATTTTTTTAACCTATTAAAAATAAATTTACTCTACAAAAATAAATTAAACTAAATTTAATCTACAAAAAAAAATCTAGCATAAACTAAATTTACTCTACAAAAATAAATTAATCTAACATGAAATAAATGTAACCTTTAAATCTCGAGGAAAAATCTTGCGGGAGGTGACGAACTTCGTAATTCCGATACCTTCGTAATTCCGTTTGCGTATTTGTAGAATGAATTAAATTTACAACTATATTTTTTTCAAACAATAAATTTAAAAACTGAAAATAGTAATATTGAGAGATTGAGAGAATGAGATTATGAGAGATTGAGAGAATGAGAGGGTGTGAAAAAATTGTGAGGAAGAGGGGTGAATATATAGAGTTTTGATTGGAGGGAGAATTATATTTGAAATTTAATAAATCCGAAAAAAAAAAAATAGAATTGACGGGTGGGACCCACCCGTACGGGACAGAAATGACAGGTGGGACCCACCCGGTTTGACTGATTTGAACCAAAACTGTAGAACGGCTCAGTATATTAACAGAGCAGGTTTAGCTTCATGCAGCGCAATATTCACATGCATTGCTGTACTCAGTGCGCTGCCTGTAGCCAAAACTGGTCTGTTAACAGTCGCCAGTGGGGGGAATTTTTTTTGAAATAAAGTGGTTTCGGCGGGCAGCGGGCACGGGCACGGGCACGGGTACGGGTACGGGCACGGGTTACCGGGTGCGGGTACACCCGTGGCGGGTGCGGGCAGACGGGCAGCGGGCACGGGTACACCCGGGTTTGTTTCCAAAAACACCAACCCTGCCCATTTCAGACCCGTACCCGTGTACCCGTTTACCCGGGTATACCCGGGCACGGGTACGGGTACCCCGGGCACCGGGCACGGGCGGTCCGGGTTCGGGCAACCCGTTAAGGGCACTGTCAATACACTAATCATATATAACCTTTCTATTTTAACATTTAAGCTTTAAATTTTGAATAATTAAAATTTTAAAAATAAAGAAATAATAAAAACATCATAATTGAAGGCCAACCCTAATATAATGGGCATCTTTTTCTCTTTAATAAATGGTGTAATTTGTCAATTTAATTAAGTGCATGAAGAATACACAGACACTTGTTTGTTATCATTAAAGTACACAAGAACTATGATTTGCCCGCTTACCATAAAATACATCACTAAGCAGTGTAATAAAATGCGGTTCATGCGGCCGGATATGCGTATGCGGTTGGCAACTGCATGGAAAATCAATATGCGGTCTAATATACGGTTCCGCATATGCGGCCACATATTTTTACCACATATTCGGCCGCATATTTTTACCGCATATTACCGAATACTTGTTTATATATATATTAATTCTCATTTTAAAATCCGCATATATAAGTCCGCATAAAAATCCGTATGCGGCCGCATACCGTATATGCGTTATGCGGTAGCCTTCCGCATACCGCATAGAAACCGCATTTTAAAACATTGTCAATAAGTACACATACAATTAAATTGAACAGCAAAAAGTGAAAACGAAAATTTAGCAAAGAGAAACCACAAGAAGCTAATTCATGTCAAGATATATTTATATATGTGTGTGTGTGTGTGTGTGTGTGTGTTGTTGGTAGAATAAGAATACATATACATACTGCAAACAAGCTTGCTCTCCATCAACAAAAGTGTTATAAAACCCTCATTTGCCTCTAATATATGACAAATGCCTCCACAACTTTACCGTTTACAAAAGCTGCTTAAAACAAATAGCCCTTAAAGCAATTATCTCATAACCAGCTTATAAATTGTTGCTTATAGATAGTCCAGATGTAGAGGTTTTACATATAAACACCAAAATCCTTAAATTTTGCAGAAACAAATCTTTACATTGATTGATACATATATATATGTAAGGGTGTATTTACATAAGTTGCCACAACCGTAATCTTAACCACAATCTCAAACCCTATACCTTACCTTTCACGCAACAACCATAGAACCATGCATGTCTAAGGCTAACTTTAGGTTCCAAACTAAAATCAATATCGTTGTGGCATTTATGTAAAGAAAAAAAAAAAAATTACCTTCTTCATGCACTCATATCTTGGGAGTAAAAAATAGGTATAGCATTACTATTTACTAAGAAGAGTTAAGAAGATAAAATAGAGCTCATTCATTCATTCCATGGTCATGGGGGACACACAGCAACGAAACCGAGCACTGCGAATGGTGTTAAGAATCTCCCTCTCGGTTTCCTCAAGCATCCTCACGATTTCAGAGAAGGGGGGCCGCACGTTAGGCTCCGTGTCCCAGCAACGCATCATTAGGTTCGCAAGAGACGGGTAGCAGTCAGCAGGGACTGTCGGGCGGATCCCACGGTTCACCACAGCAAATGCCGCCTGTACAGCTGTCATGTTCTCAAATGGCACCCGCCCGGTAACCAGCTCCCATAGCACTATGCCGAAACTATAGACATCTACCTTGTGAGTGTATGGCCTATGCTGTATCATCTCCCTACAGGAATATAAGGAGCAATTAATATATCATAAAATTAATAACTTAGAAAGACAGTTTACATGTAGAGAGTATAGAGCTAATTAAGGTTTAGCACTATGCTGCAACCAGGTTAAAGGTCTAGAACATGTCAAAAAGTGAAATATTTCATTCAGAGAAACAATGCAAGACTCTGTAATCAAACTGTCGATTGAGAGAGAAAAGGTTTGAGCAAAAATAAAATGCTTATACAGTGAAGGGCAAAGATGTAAATATAATATTTAAAGAGCGTAAATCATAAGTGTTCAGACATGAACAATACTAATCATGCATAGAAGGTACATAGAAGCTACAAATTTCTAAGCAAACTTATTCGATTATATAGTGGGCATGACTAGATATTAGACAATAGGCATAAATTTGTTTTTAAAGTACAGTCCCAGGAAATGCAGATTTGTACAAAATCATTGTGCATATTAGTGACCAAATTTTTTGTATTTTTGTTTGAAGTACTTAAAAATGTGATTCAGTTATACAGCAATTCAACTATGGAGTCGGCGAGGTGGTAACTCTATAACAGGTTCATGAAGAAAATATTAAGAAATGTCATGGCATGAACTAAACCCAAATCATTTTAGATATATAAGCAACTCCAACCCAAACCCGAGTAACAAGTTGAGCAAAAAGTAACATGAAAACACACAAAGCCTGAATTGATAAATCTAATTGGAAACAATAACCAGTAAAATACCAAAGCAGCTTTGTTTGGTTGTCAATTGAAACTATCACAAGACCAAACTTTACTACTACCCGAAAACCCAAAGTGCTAACAAATGACAAATTTTCTAAAATTAGATATATCCTTCGTGACATGACATAACCTGACTTGTATCAGAAACCATCCCTATACAGCTGTCAAAACCTCTACTTGGTCTTATCCTTACTAATTACATGATAAAAAAGAGTAAATTTAGCAAATTTTAATTCAGAGTTTATTGAGCAGTTATAATTACTAAAATTGACCAAATAACAACAAATAAAACAAGGCATGAATAAAAAAAAAATTGAAGAGAGCAAAGAGCAAAGAAAACTTACGGTGCCATCCACCGGTAAGTGCCTGTCTCAGGTGTCATCCCTTCAGGCCTCTCCTCAATCCTTGCAACCCCAAAATCCGCAATTTTAATGGATTTATCCCCAGCAATCAACAAATTATCAGATTTCAAATCCCGATGTATCAGCCCGAGCATTTGTATATACGCCATACCCCTTGCCACATCAAGCGCTTGCCTCACCGCAAGCTTAAGTGGAACTCCTCTGTTGTGCTGACGCTTTGTCAGAAACTGCCTCACCGATCCCCCTTTCTCATACTCCGTAACAATGCATAAAACTCCGTGTTTTTTACACATGCCGATAAACCTGACGATGTTAGGGTGACTCAAATTTGCGAGCATCTTCACTTCCTGGTGAAACTGTTGCTCCATCAACAGTGATTTGTCAATGGTAGGTTCTTCCGCCGGCACCCTCTCCAGTAGTTTTATGGCCACGTCTTCTCCATTATACGTGCCCTTGTATAACTTACCAAAAGCTCCTTGCGCAAAGGCGTCACCTACGTGTAACTTTGAGGTGTCAATTGTCCATGCATCATAGTTCTCTACAGTTTCTGTCGGATACCGATGATCCATTAGAGATCTGACGAGTAGGTCAACTTTTCCATAAGGCAGTGCCTGGGTTGCAGTTGCGGGTGCATGGTAATAGCTGTTCTCTGTATTGGATGCATCAGGTACGAATCGGTTACCAGGGTGATTGAGCATTCGGGTACCAGATGCATTTGACCCAACACTGCTTATCATGTCAACTGACATGTGGGTTCCATTGAGGTCTGTTGCAGTTGCAGTGCTGTCTGTTGACATGTGGGTCCCTTCAGACAGCTTGTGGTATAGCATGGCATCATGGAAGTTATTTGGGGAATTCCCATTTTCCATCATTTTGGGATACTCTGGGTTTGCAAACATGGTGTGAAATTTCAATCCTCTTTTTCGCTCAAGTTTGAACTTTTCATGATTTGATGATTAATTGATTCTGATTATAACAGCAGTCTATATCTGATCATATATTTTGCAAACAAAAAAAAGTCAAAATTATTTGATTTCAAAGATACATAAACTTAAAAAAAGATCACTTTGTTTGAAATTAACCCCCAATTGTGAATTGGGATCGGATTAAGAAGTGATTGCGTTTTGATTTTGAATCGGAGAAGAAACTGACCTGACTGAGTAATTCTTGAGAGTTGATCTTTCTTTGTTTTAGCGATTGATTCTTCAAAGGAAGAGGATGTGATTGATTGATTGATTGATGATCGGAAGAGATGAGATAATTGCAGGTAGCGTGAAATATGATTCGTTAATTGAAAAAAAAGAGGAGAAAGAAGAAAGGAGGTGGATTTGTCGCCTCTCGGTCCGATGCTCGGAAAAATAAAAATTAAAAAAAATATATATATTTTTTGACCGTATTTTTACTTTTTGTTCGATCAGCATTCAGCAATTATTTTTTCATTTAATTGAACTATTAATTATGGGGGAATTTCATGTATACCCCTCCAAAACTTCACAAGACGTATTTTTCCCTCTAAAGTTTGAAATTACGTATTTCCCATCTAAACTTCAAATACTCACAAATTTATCCATTTTATTGTCTTTTATATTGAAACTCATTCTAAATGTATAAAATACTCATTTTACCATTTATTAAAAACATATAAAGTTCATCAGACTCAAATTTGAATCTAAACGGTTCATCTACCGTCCGAATTGCTTTTAGATCTGTGCGTGCAAGAACACACACGCATATTGAAATAACGTGCACAGATCTTAATGCGATGTGCGCGATCGGAATTGCTTTAAGATCTGTGCATGCTAGATCAGCACGAATATTGAAGCAATGAGCACAGATCTTAATGCGATGCGCGCGGATCGGACATTAGAGAAAACCTTTAGATTCAAATTTGAGTGATGGGCTTTTATATGCTTTTAATAAAGGGTAAATGGGTATTTTAAAATTTTAGAATGAGTTTTAATATTAAAGACAATAAAATGAGTAAATTTGTGAGTTTTTGAAGTTTAGAGAGGAAATACATAATTTCAAAGTTTAGAGGGGAAAATACGTAATTTTGAAGTTTTTGAGGGGTATACGTGAAATTCCCTAATTAATTATGGACGAAATACTCAATTTTGTCCTTCAAATTTTCTTAATTTTCATAAAAAATATTATTATTAGTCGCTCCTCTCATAAAATTAATTAATCATTCTCATTCTCCATATCTTTTCTTAAGATACACATGCCTCGGCACCAGTGTTATAAATAACGGTATGCATTTGTCAGACGAACAGAGTACTGTTAAACGATTAATCAAAAATAATTTAGGATAATCGGTCATAATAAAAAATAATCAACTGATTAATTAGAAAATTTCATGATGATTTGATCACCACCAATGACTAATTGACCGATTAATCAATCTAAACGGACGATTTTTACAACACTGCTCGGAACCATACCATTAGTGGTTTTATAAAAAAAAAATGTAAACAAGTAGTAAATATAATAGAGTGACGTTATAATACTATGCAATGTGCATATAGATCCGTACTATGAATTTATATTTTCGTTTGTAATATTCGAACAATCAAGTTAAATTATTTAATATGATCTTCACATAAAATGTATGCGGAGACAAAAATATATTTTACATTTTGTATCTATCTAAAAGAAAACATTAAAAGAATTCATGAATATTTTTTTGCCAGAAGTTGGAAAGAGGCCCATAGGTCACAAAGTTCTTTAAATATTTTATTTCATTCTTTCAGAAATAAATAAGGATCAGATTCTTATTTTATATTTTATAAAATTAAAATAAATTAAAATTTTTACTTAAATTATGTCAACTGATTATTGTATTTTTTTTTTTCAATTTAAATACATGAATTGTCATTGAGTGTTTTTGTCTAATGAAAAAGCGTGCATATAAGTATTATTTTGCTCTGTCAAAATAAATTATTATTTGTCAGAGAACTTGTATGTGAACTGATTTTTGTGCTTTTACATATAAGTAGAATATATATATTTTTTTAACCTAATTAGAATTTGACTAATTTGTCGGTTTTAAAATTGGAAATTTATGTTCTGTTAAATCATTTTTTAGGGACAGTTTCTTTTTCGTCCGATATAATTTCACATTAATTTTGAAAATGAGTAAAGTGAATTTGAGTTCAAAATATATGTATGGATTTTCTTTTTCTTTTTCTTTTTTGAACAATGCTTGACAATGTGTTTGGATTTTCACTAGTCGGTTCGATTCAGAATTAAAATGTTTTCAACCCAAATTTTTATTTGGTTTGTATATATATAAATAAAACTAACCAAAAAGTTTGATCAGCCGAACTACAAAACGAACCAAATAAATCAAATAAGTCTCAAAATTCAAGTTATAACTAATAATACAACTATTAACTTTATAACTTTTTATTATTAGTAATTTAGTTTATTTGGTAAATTGATCACCATTCCTTCAACATGAATCTCCCTTATAATATTAAGTTGTAAGTAATAATACTGTATTTCAATTTATTTGGTTTTCATCAAATTATAAATAAAAACATGGATCTCCCTTATTATTAAAGTTGTATAGTTTTTTACTTTGTGCAATGAAAAAAAAAAAAAACCCTATTATAAAAAATCTCACGGTGCTCGGTTGGCCACATCATGTAGTGGGTCCACTTCACATAGCCTCACCACGTGGAACTTTTTGGTGAGATTTCCAAAAGAATTTGCAGTGCAAGTTAATTTTGATCCTTTTTGTATGATTTCAATTTGGGGCGCGTCACAAAGAATCTTGAATGGAGTTGTCCATTTGTCAGTGGGACACTTTTTGGTGTTGACTTTGACTTTTCAAAAAAAGAAAAAAAACATAATAGCCTGATTTGAATCAGACTAAATTCTAAGATTGGATCTTTCTGATTCGCATTAAGATTCGTACTATTGATCTGCATGAATTTTGAGATGGATTGAACAACTCTGACTTGATATCAGAACGAATTTGATATGATGTTGGGTACTTCTTTTGGAATTCAGAGTAGGTCTGATGCCGATGGGCTCAATCACCATCCGATCTGCATCAAGATGTGTACGTACTGCTTTAAAATCCGTACATGTCTGCTTCAATTTCTATTAAGACGGTCTGAGGGGTGAGGATGGGTTTCAGACTAAATTCTAAGATTGGATCTTTCTGATTCATTAAGATTCGTACTATTGATCATCATGAATTTTGAGACGGATTGAACAACTCTGACTTGATATCAGACCGAATTTATGTTGGACACTTCTTTTGGAATTCGGGGTAGAACTCTAATTTACTTGAATTTCTTCAAATTAGCTATTTAAATTCGATTCGTTATTTTATTTCTGTCGGCGAAAATTCTAAATCAACCCATATATATATTAAGATATATAGTTGATAACTTACTCTATTTAATAATAATACTTGGATTTAGGTGGGACTTATTGAATGATTTTGTGGTACTGGTTTTGGTAAATAAGATGAAATGTCATTATATTAGTAGTTTTGAGATAATGACATGTTTTTGGTTTGGTTATTAAACTAACATGTCATGTCACCATTCTGGCGACATGTAAAAGATCTCTGCCACTAATTTTTAATTAATTATATCTTTTTAAAAAATTTAATTTTTTATTATTTTTTGACCAGTTAGATTTCTAGAAGAGAGATTTTGTTGACAATTTCAACGCGTTTTGTTTTGGGAGGAGGCAACAAAGGCTATGAACACTGAATTGTCACCATGTCCTTTAAAGCTGGAGAAATGGAGAAATGTACAATATGACAATTGACAGCAGAGATCTAATCATTCAAAGAGGACAAAGGTTTTTTAATTTTACATCTTTTACGGTGATTATAAAATAAATTAAAAGAACGTTTCATGTCCATATTATAGAATTCACATCCTCTCAGGTCACCTGACTCAAGAGAATTGAATCGGACGGTCTAAAATTGTGTTGAGTCACTTAGCACGAATCTCAAAGCATAAATAATACTGACCCCTATGTCATCCCGAGTAGGCACCGGCTGAGAGTAAATCTGGGCCATCCGTGTCAATTCTCTTGAGTCGGTACCTGGGAGGATACGGGTCCCATATTATAGGGATCCATATCCTCTCCGGTACCGTAAAAGATTCCCTTCATTTTACGATTTGAGATTAACTCCCAACCGCTTTAGGATTCAGGCTGACGGAGGGAGCAGTATTATTGGGCTTTGAGATTCGTGCCAGGTTAAAAAGAACGGTCCAGATCAAGTAATTGTAAAAGATTCCTATTACGGTACCGGGGTGATGTGAATTCCATATTATAGAGCAAGTATCCTCTCCAATACTGTAAAAGATTTCCTTCACTTTACATATTGAGATTAACTCTCAGCCGCTTTGGAATTCGGACTAGCGCAGGGACAGTATTATTGGACTTTGAGACTCATGCCAAGTTAAATAGAACGGTCCTGATTTAGTAATTGTAAGAGATTCCCTATTACGGTACTGGAGAGGAGGGGTGAAAATGGAATGGATAATATCCGATTCGTATTTGAAAAATTAGATGTGGATATCTGATATCTGAATATTTGTGTGGATATGGATACTGATATGGTTTTACGTTTCAATTATTCGTATCCGAATAGTAGATATATATTATATATTATAATATATATTATGAAAAAAATATTGTTATTCACCATTAAAATTAGAAAAATATTATGAACTTTGGTATTTTTAATATTATTTTAATAAATATCCGATCCGATCCGTATCCGTGTCTGTATCCGGCTGATATCCAATCTGTATCCGTATCCAGAAAATTAAAAAGGAACATGAATATAGTTTTACCACTATCCGCTCCGTATTCGCTCTGTTTTCACCCCGGCCTATTCTCAATTAATTTCCTAATATTGCGTTTTAGAAAGATCAATAGTTCTAATTGTAAAGTTTAAATAATTAGTGAAGTGTTTAACATGAAATTTATATTCAAGTAAATTAAATTTTACATTCTTTTATTATTTTTTAGATAGAAAGAAAGTTTACTTGATATAAAAGATTCTAGACTATGTAAAAGTAGTGATTTTCTATCTATACAGAAAATTAGTAAAAATGTTTTATAATTTGTAAGTACATTTTTATATAGAGATCGTGCTGAACGGTTCAAATTAACTGTTTGGATTTTGAAATGCTGATATTGATCTATAATACAGACTGATCCTCACCATGCATAGTACCAAAACTTTACTCTTAAATATAGTACTTATTATTGATTTAAATAATAAATTATTTTTTTCTAATTTTTTTAATATATTTCATTTCTTACATGTGGGACCCAGGGGATATGTATGAAGAGAAAGAGAGACTTTTAAGTAGAATAGGCAAAATCTAACATGTTTGTAAAGTTAGAATTGTAGTTGAAGTAATTTAAAATTTTAGAAGGGGAAGCACATGAAATTAGGGGTGTTCATCGGTTCGGTTCGGTTGAAACTGAACCAAACTAGGCAAACCAAAGTTATAATTCGGTTTCAAAAATAAAACCAAACCGAACCAATTTAGCATTACAACCGAACCGAACCGAACCGAACCGAACCAAAGTTTTATTTCGGTTTGTTCGGTTCAAACCGAAATATATTAATTTTTTTATTTAAACCAATTGATTTATAATAAACCGAAGTATATTAAGAAATAAACCGAGGTATTAAGAAATAAATCGGAATATTAAGAAATAAAACCGAAGCATTTAAAGCAATTGATTAAGAAATAAACCGGGCCGGTCCGGACCAAATTCATAATATATAAAATTTCGGTCGGTTCGGTTATTTTGGTTTTCAAAATTTTTAAACCGAACCGAATCAAAATTATAATTCGGTTTTAAAAAGTAAACCAAACCGTGATCCAAACTAATTCGGTTCGGTTCAAAACCGACTAAACCGAACCCAATGAACACCCCTACATGAAATTAATTTTTTTTTTATGTAGGTCTCTATTGCTTTCCATGAGTGCATTTACAAATCAGATAAGATAAGATAAGATGGATTATCATATGTAATATAAGTATACTTTTGTATAATGCATCTTAGGTAATACATGACATCATCTTGTTATCTTATATGTTCCATTTTCTCTATGATGAATCCTGTTATAATCTTACTGACAGGATTTGTTGGTCTCATGGAATTGCTATAAATTTGTATTACTTTTGAAAAGTATGGTCTAAATTTTGTAGATCAAGTGATTTTTTATCTATATTTTTGAAGAAGTAGAAAAATTATAAAAAGTGTAAAATTCAATCTAGGAGTACATTTTTTTATATATAGATCATGTTAAACAGTTAATATCAATTGTGTGAATTTAAAAAATAAAGATATTAATCCATAGTACATACTATTTTACACTGTGCATAAAATGATAGCCTCACTCATATAAATTTACTAGTATCGTGATACTATAAGAGAAAAAATTTCTATACAAAATGACATAATTTTATAAAAAAATTAGATTAAATGATAGATAACAATCCTTAAATGACATATTAAATAACATGTAATAACATTTCTTAAATGACATATTAAATAACATACATATATTTTTTTATCTTTTTAAAATATTTTCATAAATCTCATACAAAATGATATATCAAATGACAAATAATATTTCTTAAATGATATAAACAAGAATAGAAAGAAATAAAGACATGACCAATTAATTATTAATTAATTCAAAATTCCCTAAATAATCAGAGGGCTAATATTCAATCCGAAATTTCATCTTTTAATCACAATCGTTGACAGATCAAAATATCTACGTTCTTAATACAAGAACAGAGATATTTGTAAAAGGGGAACTGATAAATTTGGTTTTATTTAATGGAAAAAAAAGGCTGGGCTTGGATAAGGACAAGTATCATCTCCATTACTGTAAAAGATTCTCTTCACTTTACGGTTTGAGATTAACTCTCAGCTGCTTTGATATTCGGGCTAGCGCAGGAGGCAGTATTATTGGGATTTGAGATTTGTACCAAGTTAAAAAGAACGGTCCAGATCCAGTAATTGTAAAAGATTTCCAATTACGGTACCGGAGAGGATGTGAATTCGCTTGGATAAGGCAAACACCAATTTGTACCAACACAGAATGTCAAAGCATATAATTAATATTTTTTTTATTAAAGCGTATATATTTAATTAATCTGGACCTCTCCAGTTTCCGTAAATGGAGAGGATGATGTTAAAAACAGGTTTGTCCATTTTGCAACAAAGACACAGAAAAAGGACTTAAAATCCTCTATGGCATTACAGTATGTATTGTGGTAACGAGTCACTGACAGACAGAGGTAAACACTCTTCTGTTTGGTGTTTATTAGTGAAACGCAACACGGATATTTATTAAATTCTCTGTCTACATTTTAAGAATTTTACAAAAGGTACCAATAATTTAGCGTTTATTTTATTTTTTTGCATTCAACCACGTGACCCACCAGTCAGCTAAGAAGACTTTTTAGTTAGTTCTAATGTGTATTTTTATTTTTTTCTTCATATGTGAATATTGTTATTTGAATAAAGATTAGGTGCAGTTTGGCCAAACAAAAAAACTTAATTTTCTGTGGTGTTCCCAAAAAACATAAAATTGATTTTCTGTGGGACCAATAATTGATTTTAATTTTTTGTGCCCATAATCAGCACACAAATTCTCAGTGGAAATTTGATGGATTCGGATCAGGTAGGGGTGCAAATGGATCGGATACGGATCAGATAGTTGTAAAATCATATCCGTATATGATTTTAATTTACGGATACGGATACGGATACGAATCAGATATTAGATGGATACATACGGATACGGATTAGATATCAAATATTCGTAGATATATACATAAATATTTTTATAATATGTAGTAAATTATATGGTATATATCTAATATTCAGATACAAATAATTAAAATTCAAAATCACATCTGTATCCGCACGAATATTCAGATATCGAATATCCATATCTAATTTTCAAATACGGACGCGAATACAGTTGGATAATATCCGACCCATTTACACTCCTAGTACCACGGCGTAAGTATCCTCTCCATTACTTAAAAGATTCCCTTCACTTTACGGTCTGAGATTAACTCTCAGCCGCTTTGAGATTTGGGCTGACGAAGGGGGCAGTATTATTGGGCTTTGAGATTCGTGCCAAGTTAAAACGAACAGTTCAGATCAAGTTATTGTAAAAGATTCCCGGTACCGGGAAAGATCTGAATTCTAGTTAAAAGGTGGGTTTATGATCACACGCACCTGTTCAGCATGTCTATTTTTGTCCTCAAATCTTTGTGTGGGTTATTCCCAACCAATCCCATCTTAGTATAATTTTTTGGGATAGAAACACTGAATTCTGAGATATTTATATTTTCCCAATCTCTCTTTTTCCACTCCACTACTCACGCATCCCAATCCCTCTATCTCTCCGGAATGTTATTCTCTGCGGAGCTGTGCGGAGCTTTTGATCTTGATCCGTTCGTTTTGACTTGGCACGAATCTCAAAGCCCAATAATACAGCCCCCTCCGTTAGCCCGAATATCAGAGCGGCTGAGAGTTAATCTGGTCCGTTCGTTTTGCTCCGCAGCTTAAACTCCGCAGAGGATACGTTCCCCTATCTCTCCACTATCTTCCCTTCACCCACGTGAGATAAAAATTCATGTCACTCTCTTTCTCTAACACAAACAATATTATTTATGAATAATATTGTGTTTCCGAAATTTTTGAAATTTCAAATTCAGTTGTTCTATTTTTTATGCACGTATCTCGAAATATTTGATTTTTCTGTGCACGTATTTCGAAATAGCTCGACGGCTGAATTCGAGAAAGCAGAGATTTCAAAAACACTGTCATGAATAAAAATTTCAACATATTTGTTTTCTATTTAAAGAACTTCTCCAATTTTCATTGTTTATTGTGAGACTAGACACAAGTTTGATCCGGACAAGATTTTTTTTTATACAAATTTTTAGAAATTGGTGTGATTATTTTTTGTGTGGAATAGGTGTGTATTTTTACAATATTTCTAACTATTTTATAATTATTTTTTTCTTTTAAATAGGTGTGAAATTTAAATAAAATATATATTTTAATAATAAATTAAGATTTTCCGAACACTGATCATTTCAGAATAATCCCGTGCGTATTCATACAATTGAGTTCTCATTTTTTTCAAAAATAAATTCACATTTCCGTCAAATTAAATCCCGCATAATTACGTAACAAACGAACATATTCTAAATATAGATGTGCAGAGAAAATTATAGAATATTTTCACCCAAAAGTCTTATGCTTGCATTTTGATATATGATAAAATCGATCTCATGCTGCACACAGAGTGTGTGTCCCCTCAAGTATTGGAGGGGTACAATGAAAAAACGAACGACTCAGATTAATTTCAGTCAAATCAAATTCAATGATGTCTATAGATATTAAAGGGAATTCGTTTTGAAATTCATGTCAGGTTAAAAAAAGGACAAATATCCTCCCCGATACCGTAAAAGATTCCCTTCATCTTATGGTTTGAGATTAACTCCCAGCCGCTTTGGAATTCGGGTTGACGGAGGGGGCAGTATTATTGGGTTTTGAGATTCGTACCAAGTTAAAAAGAACGGTCCAGATCAAGTAATTGTAAAAGATTCCCTATTATGGTACCGAAGGTGATCTATTTAAAAAAAAAAACAGTCCGAATTCGAAAAAACAGAAATTTCAGAAACAATGTTTAAAACAGATTTGTTTTCTAT
Organism: Carex parvula; assembly: GCA_025461045.1. Classification (NCBI taxonomy): domain Eukaryota; kingdom Viridiplantae; phylum Streptophyta; class Magnoliopsida; order Poales; family Cyperaceae; genus Carex; species Carex parvula. Next base: position 503,286 of record JAJGRW010000488.1, on the reverse strand, counting down.
TTAAAGAACTTTTCCAATTTTCATTGTATATGATCTGATTTCATGCTGCCGAGAGTCAGAGTCAGAGTCAAGTGTTGTAAATTTTGACAAAAATGGTTTTCCGCGTTGAAAAAAGGGATGTATTTGGTTTGAAGCCAATAATAGGGAATTGCATTTCACAATCAATCAATCATTCAATCCAATCAATGTTTATTTATACGGAAGAGAAAAATATATATTATTTAACAACTCCAACTCCGCTTTTGTAAGTCAGAAAAATCCGTAACAGTTTGATCACTGTTAACGACTAATCAATCTATACGGATGTTTTTTACAACACTGATATTATCAACTATCCAATAATAGAGATGGGACGATAGCACAGTTGGCTAAAAGAAAATTCTAAAATTGTGGTTACCTAAATGTCGAAAGTTTTGAACTCCTTTCACAACTTCGCAGCTTCTGCAAAACTTAAAAAAAAAAAATAATATAATGATAATCTTGCAAAGTTAACTAACAAAATAAGTTATATATAGCATGTCAATTACTACAACTCTTAATTAGGATTTTAAAAGAACAATTTTTTAGGTGAGTTGTTAATTTGACTTCCAACTATTAGGTTATAATAATTTCAATTCATAATTAATCAATTACAACTTAAAATAATCTAATTCATATAATTTTAGTACGTTGGATTTTTACGAATTTTGCAAATTTTATTGAAAGAAATGATATATAAACTTAAGTAACAAAATTTTATAAGTTAAAACATGTTATAAGTTAAAACAACTTAAATATATTATGATTTAACTTAAAATGGTTTACATTTAGACTTATGCATCCCAGCAATTCAAATGAGTTTCTAAATAATTGTTAACAACTTTTTAGAAATTAAGATCTCTAAAGTTTCTAAACTCTCGTATCCCTGAAGTTAATTTTAGAGTTTCTATTAAGCCACATCAGCAATAAATTAAAAAAGAGAAATAATTTAGTCAATCATTTAGCCAGTATGGAGTTCATAAACAGTTTCTTAATAAAAAACTTCACTGCATAGTTTACAAATAAGAAACTTTTTCACATCTCTGAAACTGAATTAGAAACTCTAATAATATCAGAGATGTAGATGCTCTTACGCTATCTTAAACCAATCTAACTACTCTGCGTTTAATGATTTTAAGTGAGAATTAAGTTCTTAATTAAATATAAGCTTTAAGTACAGGAATCAAAGCCAATGATTTAGCGGCTATAAAGTAGTAGAAAATATTTGTAGCCTTATCTCATTTTATGTGGTCTAGAGCAAATATGTTCCTTCTTTATTTAAAAAAATCCTCCTTTTTACCCATTTTCTTCTTCCATGAAACTTTCTCACAACTTTTGTTTTATAGCTTATGGAGTGTTCACATTGTTCATTCAAATTTGAATTAATAATGAGAATATAATTATTAGTATTTTTGTAAAAGCATGTGGAGAAATATATTAATTGTGAGGTACGTAATCACGCCTCTAAATATGTAATATATTTTTTTTGTGCAAAATTTTTAATCATGCCTAAAGTAATGCTAATTACTATCGTTTACAAAATTTTGTCTATTTCTTGTCTATCACATGGTTCACCATTTTTCGTTTTAAAATTTGTGTAAAATTTACTTTTTAAATGTGCAAACTTTTCTTTTTGAAAAAAAAAACTGAATCATTACTGGAGAAAAATTAAATGCGCAATAGCTACGCTATAGTTTTTTCGGACCTTAAAAGCTATAACGCTATCAATTGCTTTTTTTTTATCAGAGTTCTAAATAGCTAGCTATCGCTGCGCAATAACTACGCTATAGCTTTTTCAGAGCTACGCTATAGCTTTTTCGGACCTTAAAAGTGATGACGCGATAATTGCTATTTAGAACCTTGTGACTACAAATGATGAATTCATAGATCAGTTTTAACGGTTTAGATTTGCTGTTTAAAGTCTTCTTGATCTACTCATCAAAAAGTAATTAAGTGGTAATTAAATCCCCAAAAACAAATCTTCAAATATCAATTAATACGTTGGATCTTGGATCCGAATAATATATATTAATAAATGGGTTGTTGGTATATTTTATCTTTGATCCGAATGAAAGTACATAGTAGAAGATGCTTCCCCTATTTTGATTAGATTATTGTGAATACCAATTGCTAATTAAAGATGTTTTTAATATGACCTCATGGCTTTGCAATTAATTAAATGCGGTCAATAAGTTAACAAACCTTACAAATATGACATATTAACATATTTAGATATACATGCCATAATTTACATAAAAGTAGATTATTTAGATATAATGCCATATTTATATGTACTCAACAAAACTCTTTGATAAGCATAACTTCATAATTTATCAGATTGATTTCAAACGAGATAAATCCAAATTATTGAAATTGATTTACTTCACGAGTGATGCATGTACATGCAAAATTTTGAAATTTCGAACTCATTTAATCCAAAGTCAAACGGTCAAATTGATGAAAAATGAATGCATTAAAATAACTTTTAAAACTTCATTTTGAATCATTCATTTTTGCATGTATGGGCATTACTCGTGAAGTAGATCAGTTTCAATGATTTAAATTCGTCTCATTTAAAACCAATCCCATATATTACAGAGGTATGTTCACCAAAAGATTTGATGTGCACATCACACTCTAATTCTACTCCTATAGATATTATACACAGTAACTGTTATAATTATATGTTACTTAAGAAGGAAACTTGCAGTTGGATATCAATTGTATTCGGGTGCGAATCTGTTGCGATTCGGAGGGATCGCAGGACCTTGCGATTCTAATCCCAGTCATTCAAACGATGAAACCCAGAATTCTTTGGAGAAGTCAGTTTTTGTGCACGAATCTCGAAATATATGAACGGTTGAAATTGGAATCGCAGGACCCTGCGATCGGATCGCAGCAGATTTATTTCCATTGTATTCATATGGTAGACATGTGCACAGAATTGCCGTGTATATTAGTGATGCTAAGTGATAGGAAATAAAATAATGGTTCCCAAAAAGCCAACTTAGATATTAAATATATATATATATATATATATATAATTAATGATTTTCTGACTATAGCAAGTCAAGATTTATAACTCGTGGAAGGAAAGCAGCGTTGTAAGAAGTCAAAAACCAAACCAATACCACCTCTCCCTTGTCAAGGTGTCAACTCGTTTTGTGGGGGGGAAATTTTTAACAGAGCATTTTTTACTTCATTCAGCGTACAATTGATATGCAACTCTATTGTCAATGCGCTTCATTAAGAAAAAACTGCTCTGTTAAAATATCCACCCCGTTTCGTCACAACCACAAACTATTAATAAATAAATAAATAAATAGGTAGAATCCCAGGGGTGTTTATATAAATAAATATATGGTCTGGTACAGCTAATTCGGCGCCTCTTTCCTCGTAGAAGAAAAAGTTCCTTTCTTTCTACCTAAATTTGTTTACAAAAACATAAACAAACAATACCATACGACTATACGAGAGAGAGAGAGAGAGAGAGAGAGAGAATAAGAAATCATTCAAAAGTGAAACTAAAGGAGACGAATCGAGCTGGAAAGGAAAGGAGACGAATTGATTTTGGTAATCTGAATTGGCACTCCAGTGGAGATCTTAGCTTCATTGGATCTGATGGTCTCCAGCTGAAGCAAATTTATTGGAATTTAGAGGTGGGTTTTTTACATGGGTGGTTGTCTCTCTTTGGATGAGCTCCACCGCGTCGGAGCAGGTATTTCTTTCTTTCTCTTTTTACCTTTTTACAAACAAATTATCCCAAATTTAACATGTAGATAAAAGGTTTTTTTTTTTTTTTTCATTTTTTACTTCTGTTTGGAAGTTTGGATTTATAGACTTGAATTCAGTTCAAAAATTTGACTTTTTTAGTAATTGCTATTAGGAGCCTTTTAAGATAGACTTGATACCAGTAACTAGCTGGCAGTGCTACAAGTACAAACCCAGTAATAGTATACTGTATATAAACCAGCAACCAATTTAATTTAGTAAGTACCATATTATCTATCTAACTCTTTAACCAATTTGATGAAATAAATTAATATTTTCAATCAAAGGAGATTCTCTGACAAAGAGCAAGTCGAAATCGGCAACAGCAACAGGGGCTGTTGCAAGTGTGCTTGCTCCACCTAAGGATGTCGAGGACTTGCGCCTGATTGCTGGGTACGGCCGTGTCAACATCTTCACTTACAGTGAGTTACGTGCAGCTACAAAGAACTTCAGACCTGACCAGATTCTAGGCGAGGGCGGTTTTGGAATTGTCTACAAAGGTCTCAAGTTCTCTTGCATTTAATTTGCTCAGTAATTCTAATATTTCAAGGAGATTTGTGTACTAAAGTTGTCATCAAAGAAGGAAAGTTGGTTTTCGACCAAATTTAGACTCCCCAAAGTGCCCCCACGTGACATATTTGTTTCAGAATATGCTGTAATTACCTCCTTTCCTGTTTTACCTCTGTATAACTGAGGAAGAACAGACGGATATTTTGGTAATTCTGGAAAACATAAAAAGGAAGAGGTGCAGTAGGGGTGTGTATATGTGATTTTGTCATGCTTTGATATATGATACTTCTGTTTTAAATCAGTGGTACATGTAACTTTTCCTTTTAAATCAGTGGGAGATCTTAGCGAGATTTGTTATTTTGCAATTTTCTTCAGGTGTAATTGATGAGACAGTGAGACTGGGTTTTAAATCAACCCAAGTTGCAGTAAAAGAGTTGAATCCTGATGGATTTCAAGGAGATAAAGAATGGCTTGTAAGTCTTTCTATTTTATATATTTTTCCTAATTAATTTCCTGCCTTCTTTTAATAAAACACAATTGCTTCCTTTTTTATAAATTATGGAAAAAAAAACGTACTTCTAATTGTAGTGGTACTGGTAAACAGTGAGAAAACAAACATTTAACAAACAATACATGGTTCAATGTTCGTTATAAATGAGCTTGCTTTTGTATTGAATGGACAGGATTTATTAATAGTTTTAAATACTGCTAAAATTAAGAAGCACTTAGCTACTCATGTTTTGCTCTCTTGAGTTAAAACTTAAAATATTATTTTAATAGATTTTTAACATAAGGAATATTATGTTTAATTTTTTTACATGATCTTTAATATTTAGGCTGAAGTGAACTCCCTGGGACAGCTGAGTCACCCGAATCTAGTGGAGCTGATCGGTTACTGTTGCGAGGGGGCCCACAGACTACTAGTGTACGAGTACATGGCATGTGGCAGCCTAGAAAAGCACCTTTTTCGACGTATGCTTCTTGCTCCCTCTTTCTTCTTATTTTGACCAAGTACTAGTGTATTCTTACCCTGATACCTCATGCCAGAGATAACATTTTATCCTAAATTATTTGCAAGTTGATACGATTTTGATTTTATGACTCCTAAATTATGTGTTTTGAGTTTGGACTTGAAGCTTCAAAGAAATTAATATCTGTCAATTGAAGTCAAGTAAGTTATAGTCAGAAAGATTGATAATTTGATATATTCATGTCATACTCGTACAAGTAAACAGGGGTATGCTTGACAATGCCATGGTCTACCCGCATGAAAATTGCACTTGGTGCAGCCAAAGGCTTAGAGTACCTTCATGGGGCTGAGCAATCCATCATTTATCGTGATTTCAAAACCTCTAACATTTTGCTTGATGCGGTGCGTCTCCTTTATCTCCTTTTCTCTCTTACTAATAGCAACACAAATTCTAAAATGGCCCAATTCCTTTTCATTAACAGGATTACAATGCAAAACTGTCTGATTTTGGGCTTGCACGCACCGGGCCCATGGGAGACCAGACTCATGTCTCAACACGGGTCATGGGCACATATGGATATGCCGCTCCAGAGTACGTTATGACCGGTGAGTCAAGCTTTGCAAAAGTTAAAAATGGTACATTTAAATCTAAATAAATAAAAGGGTACATCCAAATAGGCATGAGACCAGTTAAGTAGCTATAGCTAAAAGGGTACATCCAAATAAATACAATCACATATAGACCAGTTATTTATACCTGATATGAACTGTTACTGGGTACTGTAAAAATATTTAACCATATATTATTATATCCACAGGCCATCTAACAACACGAAGCGATGTGTATGGTTTTGGTGTTGTTCTCTTGGAGATGATAATTGGGCGGCGTGCAATGGACAAGAGCCGGCCAACTAGGGAGCACAACCTGGTTGAGTGGGCCCGGCCCTTGTTAATACATAACCGTAAGCTCTTCAAGATCATAGATCCACGAATGGATGGTCAATACTCAACTAAGGTAGCTGTAGAAGTGGCCGCTCTAGCCTACAAATGTCTTAGTCAAAACCCTAAAGGCCGGCCTACCATGAGTCAAGTCGTGCAATCCTTACAATCCCTACAAGACCTACCTGAGAGTCAAGACATACTTTTGAATGCCTTTGGTAGTGCTGTCACACTTTATGAAGTACCCAAGGAAACCCTAACCCATGCTGGAAACGACAAGGAGAAGAACCAATTGGAAAGGAAGACCAGTGATGAAAATAGAGTGGCCGTTGTGGCTGACAAGACGGTCCCACAGAGCAGACGGACAAGACCGGGAAATGGACGGAGCAAGAGTGAACCGCCAGTAGATGTGCAATTGTACATCCCTTCGCCAGATTCCATACCCGCATCACCGGCTAATTTTAATGGTAGAAGTGACAAAATAAATGGAGGTGTCCTCTTGGCTCTTAAGGAGGGTGAGAGTGATTTGTATAAGATATATAATAACAAGTAATTTTTTTTTTTTTTTTCCTTTTTTTTTTTTTTTTCATTTGGTATTTGATAGCTCTGTTGTATGCTGTTTTACTGTGCTGATATAGAACATAGAGGGATTGCTTTTGGAATTGTCCCAAATGTTTATAGGTTGAATATGCGTCTATGTTAGAAAATTTTAAATTAGTTGACAGCCCTAATAAGATAGTGATCTACTTGATTATTATGGTAGAATTATAATTTTTTCTAATTAATTGAAACAACAAAATAAAATTGAGGTTTTGTTATATGTTACAGAAGAGCTGGTTGGGTCCGATGGGTTTCGAGACCGTTTGATTTGCTTAAAGATTCGTGTGCACAAATGTTAAAGTAGACACGAAAGTTGCGGGTGCGGATCTTAAAGCAGATCGGACGGCCATAAAACCCATCGAACTCACTTTGGGTCCGATGGGCATTGGACCCAAATTGACCTCATGTTACACAGCCAATATATGAAGCCCAAGTTTCCTACTCGTCAGGTTTTATTATATGAATATTTAGTATCGTACCCGTACGTTGTAACGAGGACATATTACAAGAGAATATAGAAAAAATTCTATTATAGTCTTGTTGCATGAAACTTTGTAGAGTTTTAATTATTAATGTGAATCTGTAATCCTTATTGCTATTAGGTGTGGATATGTATTCCCGAAATTTTTATTTATAACATTTTCAAAAAAAAAAATGAACCAAATAACCATCGTTTGATGGAAATTCGAATTCTAGTACGGCTGCACAGGCATTCTACGGACCCATTTCAGCGAGGCCGCAGAATGCCGGTGCGGACCTCTAAATGGATCCGCACAACCATTTTGCGGATCCAGTTTTTTTTTTCATCCGTTTTCAAACTTTCTGCTATGCACGCATTCCTAGAAAAACAAAGGTATTAAAAAACAAAAAAGTTGAGATTCTTTGGTGCCTCACGCATTCCTAGAAAACTAAAATATATTAACAAACAAAAAATTTGAGATATGTCGTTGGTAAAAAATAAAAAATAAAAAATGGGTCCGCAGAATGGTTCTGCGGACCCAGTCAGGAGTCCGCAGAATGTCTGTGCGGTCCCCAGTATTTGGGTCCGCAGAATGCCGGTGCGGCCGTGCTAAAATTCGAATTTCCATCATACGATGGTTATTTGGTTTATTTTTTTTTTTTAAATGTAATAAATAAAAATTTCGGTATGTATTCTTATTGCTATTAATGAAATCAATAATTGCAGTGATTACTGTGAATTTGTATCCTTTAATGACATTTCAAAAATGAAAAGAAATCAAAACCAATAAGAAAAAATTGAGTATATGACAATCAAATAAGGGAGTTTTAGGAAAGTTTTCGAAAAATGGAGAAATCATGACATCCATCTATGGCGAGTACGTGTCTAAATAAATTTAAATTTTTACACGAAGAACATAAAAAAAATAGATAGAATAAAATAAAAGGTAAACTGTGTGATTGGAGAGTTGACATTTCATCTTATATTTCATCTTTTAATCACTCATATTAAAAAATTAGAATATCTACGTGCTTAACATAAGAACGGAGATAAAAAAATTTTAGCCTATCTCTAATTCACATTTCACACTTTATACAAATAAAGTTAGCATATGTTGACAAACGCGGCGAGCCAACAATTAGCCATACTAAATGTGTAAAATTAGAGAAGAGTCTAAATATCTTCCTTATGTCTCTATTTTTTAAATTTTAATAATTTAAAATTTAAACTCAAATGTCAAACTAAAACCGTCAAGTATGATCCATATTATTTTCTTTTTGTACATGTAAAAGATTATGATATTTCAATTTTATTTGATTGTTATCAATAGCTTGCAAAAATACACTGATACTGATAACTTCTGAATGTTGATTTTTCTACTTGCTAATTCATATAAAAGTAAAATTTAAAAGTGATAATTATTTATGTTCATGTAGAAAATATAATAATATCTAATGATTTTATTTTGACATATAAATTTTAAAATTTATTATTAGAAAATTAAAAAAACGAAGACGTGATAAAGAAAAAAAAATGAAAACATTCAAAGTCTATTTGTAATGCTTCACTTTTAAATATTATAATGATTCTTGTAAAAGCAGCACCGTACACTACTTAAAATTAATTTTCATTTTTATTCATCATGTCTTTTTTCGTTATATATTTCATGATTTGAATGTTGGTTATTTTTGTACATATAACATAATATTTATTACAATGTATAAAATTTCCTTTAATTTAACTTAGATATTATTTTTACCAAGTTTTGACTGTCCTTAAGGTAATAATAATTACGAGGTCTCTAGTTTTAATTTAAAAAAAAAATTATTGTGCGCGTAATAATAATAATATAAAAACTAAATAAATTAAGGAATTATTTTCTTAATAATAATGTCGTATCTTTTTCTTATATCACCAAAAAAAAAAATTAAATACCTACACAATTTTATTTGATCTTGATTATTTGTTCAGGTATTTTTTTCAAATTAACAGAGTCTCGCCAAAATTGTCATGAGAGCTCTCATAATAGCAATTTTTGCAACTCCTCCACAATTTAAGATCTCCTAATATTCATAAATTGAATTTTGTTTGAATTGTTTCCATAAATGCTCAAATTAATCTTTAACCTCCTAGATTTATGACTTAATAATAGTAGTTATATATTTTTTGAATTCAACTAATAATAAGAATTGATTGCATCCACAAATCTGATAATTTCATTAATTACGATTCACATTAGATTTGGATTTAACAAAGATACGAAAAATGTAGATATATAATTGGTCAGAATATATGGAAATTGCTAATATGCTATGCATAGCATAGAGTGCCTCTGTACTACGGCTTAATATTTGAGTTTTCAAAATTCTAACGGTCGATTCAAACCGTTCAACATGACTCCATATGAATATGTACTTGCAAACTAAATTTTACATTTTTTAAAAAAAATTTACTATTTTTTTAAATAGGTAGAAAATTACTTGATCTGAAAATTCTGTACCATTAAGATCAAGTGTTTTTTTATCTATCTAAAAAATTAGTAAAAAAAATTCTAAAAAATGTAAAATTTGGTTTGCAAGTACATATTCATATAGAGATCATGTTGAATGGTTCAGATCGACCGGTAGAATTTTGAAAACTCAAATACTGAGTTGTAGCATGGAGGCCCTCTATGCTATGCATAGCACCGCAGCCAACTCCCAGAATATATATCATGTACGTACTGTGATTCAATTAGATACGATGAATAATTGTGATCAATTATATATTGTTATTTGCAATTAGTTATAACAGAACCCTCTCACACCCTCTCCTCTCAGATGAAGAGATGAAGAGATGAAGAGATGAAGAAGATGAAAATGGACCATCTGTCGGGTCTCCCCGACGAGTTGGTGATCATCATACTCTCTCTGCTGCCGACTTTGATGGCCGTTCGCACCTCCGTTCTCTCCCGCCGCTTCCGCCACCTGTGGAAGGCCTCCCCTTCGGCGGAGCTCCTCTTCGGCGGATCGTTAAACAAGTCAACCTACGTTGCCATGGCCAAAAGCCTTCTCCTCATGACTCATCTCCTCCGCCTCGACCTTGACTTTGACTCTCATTTCTCAGGTGATCAATCATTCATCTTTTCTTTGCCATGGCCAAAAGGTCTCCGCCACCTCACAATCTATGGCCGTGGCTATTGGAAATTTGGATCAATTCTCCGCTCTATCTTCTCCTCTTGTATCTCTCTCTCTCTCGATTCGCTTTCAATTCACATTCCACCTCTAAAAAAGTCGGATACTTTTCCTTCCCTAATCGCTTTCACTCGCTTGAAAAGCCTTTCTATTAATTTGACTAGCTCCCACTTAACTACAGTCGAAAGGCTTCTCTCTGAATTCTCTTGTTTGGAACATTTACAACTTCAGATCTTCTCTTTCTCAGGCAAGGTTGCTTGCCTCTCCTCCCTAACCATAAAAAAACTGGAGCTGCTTCTTCCTGGTCAATCTCATACTCAACAAGAGCCTTGTTCTCTCCGGCTATCCATGCCTTCATTGGACTTCCTTTCTTTGACAAATCATCTTTATATATTCTTTGGAAACACAAACCTACCACTGGTCCATGGAGATGGAGATGGACAGATTCCTCCTCCCTTAATAAGAAAAGCTGTTGTTACCCTTGGTGGCCTTCGTCAGAGACACATCGCTGCTGTTGCTCAGTTTCTCAATTTTATCTCATGTGTGGAACACCTCACCCTTGATTTGAAGGAACATAGATGGGAGGAGTATCCATTTCCTCTCTTGATGGAACCAGGCAAAAAGCCCCCAACTTTTCCTAATTTGAAGCACCTGGATATGAGCTTATGCTTTCATCAGTTCAACTTTGAAGCCGTGGTCACGATGCTCCATCATTCCACTGCATTGGAATCACTCAAACTTCGTCATAAGGTGCGTATGTGCATATATAACTTTTAATTTGCTTTTGTGAAATCTGCAACCATATCAAATTTGCTTTGTTGGGTTGATGGAAATGTTTCTTTAGTTCTAAGAACCTTACACTAAGAATTGCAAATGAGTATATGTTTCCTCAGTAAAATAGAGTTAGGGATTGTGCTAATGGGAACTCAGCTTTGGAGATGTCAAGATGAAAATTAAGGTGACATTTTTTCCGTAGTAGTCAGGAACTCCTACAATTAACGTACATCTTGACCAATACTGTCACGTCACGCATTAGTAGTCAGGAACTGATTGAGGGGCTCGATTGAACACAGCAAGAAAACATGTTCAACAGGGGCCATTTTCAGGGTCTCTTCTTTTTCTTGTTTGCTATTGAAGGTTGGGCCACCTTGCATATCATTCCTTCTTTTCTGTTGGCATAATGAATGGAACTATTAGATAACAGTGGTTGTTTCAGCTATTTCACAATTCCATTTCAGATCACTAGACCCCTCTTTCCTCTTCTACTCTTTTCGTGCCTTAAAATATTCTCCTTTCTAGTCTCAACTCACCAGTAAGCATGAATCTAGATAGAGGAGTAGAATCTTGGATGGAAATGGAACTTTGAAAAAAACTAAAGTGGCATAGAAAATTGTTAGTTATAATCAACGAATTATTTGGATTAATTGTATTATTGAATAATCTCTCATAATTAATTACATCATATACACATCACTACTTGCAAGAGCAAGACACAATGTTGTAATAGGTGTTAATAAAAAAAAACCTAAAAAAAATTTAGACCAACAATATCATTTATCCCGTTTTCTGATAAATGTTGGAAACCATGGAGAAAAGAAGATATGAAGAGGCAGGGTGACACAAGGAGTGTTATTAGCCATTGGATTATATAAACGGTGGTGATGGAGATCGATCAACTAAAAAATTGAGTTGAATGTTTTGGATGAACTGTTTATATATGTTGCTTAATTTACTAAGGATGTCCTTTTGCCTGCTTTGTTTTTTGCATCTTCTTTTTATATATTTTTCAATTATATTGCCACTGCTCAAATATTTGTTTGTGTTTTTTGCTTAGACTTGTGATATTTCGGAGGATTTGGGATCAGAGTGGGTAGATAATGATCAAAGTAAGAAAAGAAATGGTTGGAGATCAAAGCTGCCACGTAACAGGGACGGTAATTATCAGTATGCTTGTTTTGAAAATCTTCACTTAGGAGAGAATAGAAAAGAATTCAAGAAGCTGCTGAACAAAAAATGTAGGCCTAAGAGGCAGCTGGTAGGTAGCTAGAGTCTAGATATGAGATGCAAATCATTGTTCCATTGGTTTTGTTCATTTTAGCTTCACTTTTTCATTATTTGTTGTATCATTGTTATTTATCTACTTTAGAAATACTTATAGACAGAGTGAGTTGAATTTGTGCAAATGTGATTTAGTTAAAGTTTCACTTTTGACTGTTTAAAAGAGGTCGCAAATGAAGACAGATCCAAAGAAAGAAAAAAGAAAAAGAAAAAGAAAAAGAAAAAGTGTGTGAAACAAATCTTGGGATTTTGTTTGGAATATTATCTATCAGACAAAGCATGGTTTAATTAGCTGATGTGTTTTTTTTTTTTTCTGAGAAGAAAAATGCTTGCTCTTCTTCTTTAATGAATTGTCAATCTTTTTGGTTGTTTTAATTTTGGTTTTTGTTTGAAAGGACTTTTAAGTCATGATTGTTTGGATATGAGGGATCAAATATCCATATTTATAGTTCAAGTTACTGATGTGAACTACTGATTTTGTTCAATACCTCTTAAATTTATTGGTGTTGAGATTTATGATTATTTGGAATCCTTATTGCATATATATATATATATATATGATCAAGAGGTGAAAAGTTGGTGCAATGAAATTGTTGAATTCTTAAGATGCCAGTAATTGACCTGGGACGAGCAGCTACATCATATATATATAATAAACAGAAAGATCTTTCATGCCAATTTCTGGTGTCAATTTGTCAGGCATTAATTATTGTTTGAGTCGGCACAAACCATTAAACGACACTTCCGGTACATACATATATATGTTAACATGCTGATACCAAGAGGTAAAACTAATTAAGGCTCATTTACTCTGAACTATACTCATGCTTAATCTCATGATATGCTTCATCGTGACTGTATCACTGTGATGTCTTGTTTAGATTTTGTTGTACATATATGCATGTGTTGTTTTTTATGGAGAATATTTGGAATGCGTACTCAATTTCTCCAACACAGTTCTTGCTATTAAAGGAAACAAATGAGCTATATATATATATATATATATATATATATATATAGAGTAGAACTAGGGTGCTCTCGAGTTCACCAAGCCCTTGGTGAACTCAAGTCCAAAACTCATTGGATCGGCTTCAAACGATGAATCCGACCGTTGAAACCCGTCTACCTTACGAGTGATGCGTCTACATGCAAAAAATTTAAATTTTGAAATTAATTTTGCATAGAGTCAAGTGGTAAAAAAACGTCAAAAAATGAATGCATTAAAATTAATTTATTAACTTTCTAATTTTGCCCACTTGACTCTATGCAAAATTTGAAGCCGATCCGATGAGTGCCCTTGGTGAACTCGAGAGCACCCTAGTTCTACTATATATATATATATATATATATATATATATATATATATATATATATATATATATATATATATATATATATATATAGTAAGGCTACGGTGCTTTGCAAAGTAAGGCCGAAATTGCTGATCCGATGGTGAACAGTAAAAAACAGTAAAATTTTCTGGACCACCGGATCAGAAACTTTCAAAGTGGCTTAATAAATAGTAAAAAAGTTCCAAAAAATGTAAAATTTGGTCTCCAAGCACATTTCAATATCTAGAACTTGTTGAACGGTTTGGATCGGTTGTTTGGATTTTTAAAATTCAAAAAGTAGCCCGAAGTAAACGGGGGGTTTACTTTGCAAAGCACCGTAGCCTTACTCTATATATATAGAGTATGGCTAGTTTGCTACTGGCAGCATTTCGGCCAGCTACTGTCGGGGCTTTATTTAGTCATACGATGTTCAAACAACAAATTCAAACTGTTAGATGTGATCTCTATATTAATATCTACTTGGAGACCAAATTTTACATTTTTTAGAATTTTTTTACTATTTATTAAGCCACTTTGAAAATTCCAGATCATATGGTCCAGACTGTTTTTACTGTTCATCCGGATCTGGAATTTTCAAAGTGGCTTAATAAATAGTAAAAAAATTCCAAAAAATGTAAAATTTGGTCTCCAAGTAGATTTTAATATATAGATCACATCTAACGGTTTGGATTTGTTGTTTGAACATCGTATGACTAAATATAGCCCCGACAGCAGTTGGCCGAAATGCTGCAAGCAGCAACTTAGCCATACTCTATATATATATATATATATATATGTTTAATTACTACTAGACATATATACGTAGGCGTCCATCATACAGCAACTATAAAAAAATGTTTCACTAAAAAAGGAGTTATGGTTCAATACAGCATATATAGGAAACCAACATGCATAATAATACAAGAGAACCTGTAGTAATCTAAAATTCATAGCAACAAATTAATAAATTAATTTTGATATTACCCAACCTTGTAAACCATTTCAACCAATTTCAAGTAACCAGAAGCATCTTATTATTATTTCAACCAATTTCCAGCAACTAAAGGCACGCTTATTATTTCAACCAAACACTGACTGAATAGCACTTAGTCAAATAAAGCCTATGGATTGTTTAGGTTTCGTTCCCTCAAAACCAGTTTACAATAAAACAAAATACTTGAAAAATCCCTTGACAAACAAAAATGATAATGTGATACAAATAAAAAAATAAATGAAAATCTAAACAATTTGCAGCCAATCTTCTAGATATGCCCTCTGTCATTTCTGCCCCATTAGATTCAAAGTACTTGTATACAAGTAGCAAATAATCTTAATATAAATTTTTTTGAGAGAAAAGTGAGAAACCAGCTGTAAAATTTCATTAGCTTACGATTTTAATATTTCACAGATCGAGGCCGCCTTCTCAGATACATCACTTGAATAATCCTCATGGTTGGGAATGGTTGCGGCTTCTGATTGTCCTCCTCCTGGAGCTGAGGAGGCGTCTTGCATTCCCTCATTTATCCCAATATTTATTGGGCCCGGAGCTGCTGCTTGGGCTGAGGAGGAACAATGTCCTTGAGACCGATGACCTTGCATTCCCTCTCTCCGTATCCTTCTGCGTTTCCTCTTCCTTCCCTATATAATAATAAAAAAAAAAGATTTAGCTTAGATAACAAAAGATTTAGCTCAGATAAAAAAGATTTTTCATCAAACCTGATTCAGAGCTTCCCAATAGTTAACAATTACTTTTTTTCTTTGCGATCTTCTAAGGGCGGATAAAGTAGGCTCAGGTGGTTGATGATGCTGACGGGCTGATGGGTTGTTGATGGGCTGATCCAGTGGTGTGATAAGTAGCAAATCACCTTAATCCAAACTTTTTGAGAGAAAAGTGAGATACCAGCTGTAAAATTTCATTAGCTTACAATTTTTTTAATGAAAAAAATGATAGCAAATTTATTCATATAATTCATAAGATATTTAGAGTCCACTGAACGTTTACCAAAATGATATTTGCTGAAACATTATCATTTATGATTGGTGCAGTGATAATATCATGTTATCCATGAAGTCAGAATTTTTATTTGAATTTGACCAAATGACTAATTCCATATTTTTTTTTCTTTTTGAAAATTGTTTATTAGAATTTGCATTATTTTAAATTAAAAGTAAATATATAAAATCAAGTATAATTACTCATTATTTGATATTCTCTGATCTCTTATTCTCAAATTATGAACATATAAAATCTCATATATAATTATTAGAAGTATGTATTTTTGCTACTACAAGGTAAAATAAATTACTTGCTTATAGCTTTTTGAACCATTTTTTTATCGAATAAAATGATAGCAAGTTTGATTTATATAATTCACAAGATATTTAAATATATGCATGATCAAATAACATATGCATGATTGATCATATAAAACTCCTCTTCGTGTCATGTATAACTTATTTTGATGTGCATTCATGCTATTTTTTTTTTTTTTTTGCATCCGTGCTCCTTTTTTTTTTTTCTGCTGCCCGAATTCTATAAGCAAATTATTAGCAATTATGCGCACTTCAATTTGTCCTTTACATAAAGTTATAATTCTTACATCATTTTTCTCTAAAAGTAAATTTCTATTAGAACAAAATTAAAAACAAAATTCTCATATAATTGTTTTCTAAAATAAAACAGATCAAGCCTCCAAATTTAAATATTTACAAAAAAAAAAAAAATCATCAGTTTTCAAACACACCTCTTTCACTCGATAAAAAATATTGTCTTTGATTTATCAAATTTTTATTGTCTACAATATAGTTCTTATATTTAGGACATGTTTCCGTCGCAAAATTTTCTTGGTTTTTATTTAACTTTTATTTTTTTATTTCTTATTAAATTTTACATTTTTACTCAAATAAAAAATTACAATTGCCTTGTGTATAAAATACAGGACTTTTCCAAACAGATAACATAATAAAATATATATTATTGTTGAAGATATTTTTTAGGATTAATCAAATATAAGTTTATTTTTTATAAAAAGGGCTAAAAATTATTAGTTCAACTTTATTTATTTACTTAATGTTATAGTAACCCTAAGACCTCTGAAATTATTACGCTTATACTTCGCAGCATCTTTTGGTGAATGCAAATATGCTCCCAATTCGAAATTTCAGATTTATCATGACAATCACGTTGCAACTTGTTGCCTCAATTAATTAAGGTGATGCATTAATTTTCAAGCAAAGTGATTGTTTGTTAATTATTAATTAATGTCAATTCACTGCTGCGCAAGTGCGCAGTTGACTATTTGACATTTCTAATGCAAGGGACATCTTTATTGAAATGCCCACAATTAGGGGTTCAAACGGCTCGGATATTATTGGTTCACTAGGAAAATGCCTCGCTTTGCTTCGGCAATAATAATTATCTATGTTGTATGAGTTGTTGATGAACAACAAAAAAAAGAATATAATGGATATATATCATATCCATGCTACACTAATTCATAGTACATTTATCATGTTCTTATTGATAATACATTATCTAAGAGAAAGCATTGAAATTTTATTGTGCAGATTGGAACAGTCGCAACTTGAGGGGGCTGCGGCATCTGTTTGAGTAAGTCGAGAGGGGCGAGAGGGGGTGGTGCTCGGGGTAGGGTGAGGGAAGAGGGGGGATGCTTGTGGTCATGGGGGGAGAGAAAGAGACAAGAGAGGCAAAGAACTTTCCAAAGAAGAAGGAAGGCGGAAAAATAAAATCGAAGCTAACTGGCAAACCTGTAGACCCTTCAAAATTATAAAAAAATTATGACATGCAACCCTTTTCTCCTGATTTTTTTTAATACCACTATATAGTAAGTAGGGGGTTGGGCATCTTTAGAGTTAAGTCTGGTGGAGAAGTGCTCACTAATATTTTCAGTGCTTGCAGGGGAAGTGGTGTTTTTAGTCATTGAATTATGGCCCCCTAGAGATCTTTATACACCGCCACCAGCCACAAGAACTGCACATAAGGTTCAAGCAAATTAGTTAATCTCTTTAACTTTGGGTTTTTACTAATCACAATAACGACTTTGTATAAAATAACTTTGGGTTTTACTAATCACAATCACAATCGCATAACGTACAAGCAAATTAGAGGGGGGGGGGGGGGGGGGGGGGGGGGGGGGGGGAAAGGGGCATTACCCAACATGGTATAAATTTGTTTGCAGCCAATCTTGTAAGTATGCCCTCAGCCGTTTCTGTACGTGCAACTAGCCCCTCCTTAACTAGCTCCTTAAGTCTCCTCCTCTTCAGCTAAATCCTTTTTAGCTAACTCCACTACCTCATTAAATGTTATGTTATCAGCCCCATTAGATTCAAAGTACCTATATACAAGTAGCAAATCATCTTAATATAAATTTTTTTGAGAGAAAAGTGAGATACCAACTGTCAAATTTCATTAACTTACGATTTGATTATTTCACGGATCGAGGCCACCTTCTCAAATACATCACATGCAATAAGGCTATAGTATACTAAACAGAACTGAGCAATAAATTGTGCTTACCTCCCAGTTGGAAGCATGCCAGATTCACCAACTGGCTGAGCGGGCCCAAACTGTAAGCTCCGAGTTGTGCTTGAGTTGAGCAGGATTCTCCCTCCAATCTGTTTCCACATTAAGACTTAAATTAAAGTTTATACCATACTAAACATCTATGGTCAAAGTAGAATTTCTAAACGAGTTGAATTTCTAAACTAAAGTCTATTATATACTTTACTAATGTGACATTGAATTTCTAATTTTCGATCTGGTCAAAGTAGCAGTGGCTCATTATAAAAAAATTCAATAAATTGAAATAATTTTTATAATGGAATCTACTTGAAAAAAAGGCCAAAAGATTTGAGTCGTGATCTGTTTCCAAATATGAGGCGGCTATTTTTCAACACATATAAGAAAGAGGAATAAATTAAATCCGAAAAATTCAACTATTTTTGTTTGAGAAAGAAATTCAGCTTTAAAATTTGATTAGTTTGAATCTTTTTCTATCTCGACAAAAAAAAAATTTAGATATTAAATTTAAAAATAAAATAGAATTAAATGTGACCCAATAATTTCTTCTTAATGTTGTTATATTAAATTTAATTATATATCATTATAACATCATTTAGAATTTAGAGAAAGGGTTAAAGGGACTATATGAGAAGAAATGAATATAACAAACCTTGGTGATGGTTTTCAGTGGTATCATCTAGGTCCATGAAGAAATATTTCATATTGATAATTGATTTCCTCTAATGTCTAACTTATAAATATTATATGAGGTCCTTAAAACTCACAAGCAATTTATTTTTAAAATTAATTTGGAATAAAATGTATTTTAAAATCACATGCGATGCATTTTAAAAATTAATTTGGAAAATAATGTCTTATAAAGTTACAGAAGATTCATTTTTTTTTTCTCAATTGATATTTATAATAACTGAGCTACTTACTCAGAAGGCACAAAAAGCATGCAAAACAATAAAAATGTGTGGAGAAAAATAAATTAGTCATGATTCTGTGAGTAATTCCTCATGGCTCATTGCTAAAGTACCAAATAAAATTGAGCCCAAGTTTGTTCTATGTTCCACAGCCCATATCAAGCCCAAGTTCACTACTCTTTGAGTTTGATTTTATTTTTGCTTGCAGATAACTCCAATGTAAACTAGAGATCTGTGGGCCTGGTTGTATTTGGTTGATTTTGTGTTCCAATTCCAATATTTAGAACTGTAAAACAGTAGTTCAATCAATCTAATCTGACAGATAAATCCTCAGAAAGAATTAGAATAGAAATTCTATTTTCAGACAAGACCCCTTCTTTGATTAGGTTGGAGTGAGAAATATGTTTTTTCTTATAAAAAATAATAATAAAACAACTAAAAAAGGATGGCCGTGACTCGCCATCCTCCTCAATTAAATCATTCTCTAGAGGCATCCAGTTGTCCTCTAAGTCACCTGAAAAATCCTCATTCAAGTTCTCGTCATTCAATGGGATGTTGGCCAAACCCACACCCTCTGATTCGCCTCCTCCTGGGGCTGAGGAGGAGTCTTGCATTCCCTCATTTATCCAAATATTTATTGGGCCCAGAGCTGTTGCTTGGGCTGAGGAGGAACAATGTCCTTGAGACCGATGACCTTGCATTCCCTCTCTCTGTATCCTTCTGCGTTTCCTCTTCCTTGCCTATATAATAATAAAAAAAAGATTTAGCTTAGATAAAAAAAGATTTTCATCAAACCTGATTCGGAGCTTCCTAATAGTTAACAATTACTTTTTTTCTTTGCGATCTTTTAAGGGCGGATAAAGTAGGCTCAGGTGGTTGCTGATGCTGATGGGCTTAAGTCTTAATGTGGAAACAGATTGGAGGGAGAATCCTCCTCAGCTCAAGCAGCAACTCGGGGCTTACAGTTTGGGCCCGCTCAGCCAGTTGGTGAATCTGGCATGCTTCCAACTAGGAGGTAAGCACAATTGCTCAGTTCTGTTTAGTATACTATAGCCTTATTGCATGTGATGTATTTGAGAAGGCGGCCTTGATCCGTGAAATAATCAAATTGTAAGCTAATGAAATTTTACAACTGGTATCTCACTTTTCTCTCAAAAAAATTTATATTAAGATGATTTGCTACTTGTATATATGTATTTTGAATCTAATGGGGCTAATAACATAACATTTAACGAGGTAGTGGAATTAGCTAAAAAGGATTTAGCTGAAGAGGAGGAGACTTAAGGAGCTAGTTAAGGAGGGGCTAGTTGCACGTACAGAAACGGCTGAGGGCATATTTAGAAGATTGGCTGCAAAAAAAATTTATACCATGTTGGGTAATGCCCCTTCCTCCCCCTCTAATTTGCTTGAACCTTATGCGATTGTGATTGTGATTAGTAAAACCCAAAGTTATTTTATACAAAGTCGTAATTGTGATTAGTAAAAACTCAAAGTTAAAGAGACTAACTAATTTGCTTGAACCTTATGTGCAATTCTTGCGGCTGGTGGCACCATCAAGGTTGAGAAAAAGACAGGTTATGGGTGTATAAAGATCTCTATGGGCCATAATTCAATGACTAAAAACACCACTGCCCATGCAAGCACCGAAAATATTAGTAAGCACCTCTCCACCTGACTTAACTCTAAAGATGTCCAACCCCCTACTTACTATATAATGATATTCAAAAGAAATCAGGAGAAAAGGGCTGTATGTCATAATTTTTTTATAATTTTGAAGGGTCTACAGGTTTACCAGTTAGTTTCGATTTTATTTTTCCGCCTTCTTTCTTCTCTGGAAAGTTCTTTCCTTTCCTGTCTCTCTCTCCCCCATGACCACGAGCATCCCTCCTCTTCACTCACCCTACCCTGAGCACCACCCCCTCTCGCCCCTCTTGACTTACTCAAACAGATGTCGCAACCCCCTCAAGTCGCGATTGTTCCAATCTGCACAATAAAGTTTCAATGCTTTCCACTACTAGAATTTTGATTTCTTGCATGGATAAAACTTAGTTGTTACATGGATGTGAATGTCCTATGCAAAAAAATTGACATTTCTGACACAAAGTTATCTGTTGCATGGGTGTCTCATGCAAAAAGTAACGCATGCAAAAGATTTGATGTTTATCCATGCAATTGTCTCTTACTGACCCATGCAACTAATCTAGTAGTGTTCTCTTGGATTATGTATTATCAATAAGAACATGATAAATGTACTATGAATTAGTTTAGCAAGGATATGCATAATATGCATTGTATTCTTTTTTTGTTGTTCATCAACAACTCATACAACATAGATAATTATCATTGCCGAAACAAAGTGAGACATTTTCCTAGTGAACTCATAATATCCACTAGTGGAAAAACGCACATCAGGATCGGCCTATTAGGAACGGACTTTTCAATAATGCGATACTGATATATATCTGGATCGGGCTTTATGAAGAACCGATCTCGAAAGGGGCTATCAGGGTCGATTCAATATAACCAACCGATACTAAAAGCGCTGGCCAAATCAGGATCGGTTGTTTGTAAAGAACCGATTCTGATTGTGTTCTTATTAGTATCGGACTTTTAAAACAGGCGATCCTGATGGTTTTTAGGATCGGTTATTTGTAAAGAACCGATACTAAAAGCACTGGCCAAATCAGGATCGGTTGTTTGTAAAGAACTGATCCTGATTATGTCCCTATTAGCATCAGACTTTTAAAACGTGCGATCCTGATTATTTTTAGGACCGGTGATTGTATATAACTGATACTAAAAGCGCTGGCCAAAATTTTCGGTGATTTGTAAAAAACTGTACTAACCGATCCTAATAACTCATTTCGCGGTTAACTTGGCAAAAATTTCAAAATTTTCAAAACTCAACTCCGACTCTCTCCCTCTCTCTTGCTCTTTTCTGTTTGCCTCTGTGCTTGCGATTTCACAAACCCTAGGGTGCTTGCAATTTCACAAAACTCTGACTCCGAGTCAGCTGTAAGGTGAGGCTACCGTGAGGTGACTCCGACTCCAACCACCCTCTCTTCCTGGATGGCCGTGAGGTGAGGCACCTTGGACGGCCGTGAGGCGAGGCACCTTGGATGGCCGTGAGGCAACTCCGACTCCAACCACCCTCTTGTCCTGGACGGCCGTGAGGCGACTCCGACTCTCTTCCTGGACGGCCGTGAGGCGAGGCAGCCACCTTGGTAACGCCCGAGCAACACCCTCTTTTTGCGATTTGGTCTTTCTCGGGTAAATATTCAAAGCATCCCAGATTCGGTGCTTTTTGTGTTCTTTCCCAAATGTGCTGACTGTGATTTTTGTGTGCTGTTGTGATTTTTGTGTGTTGTTGTGTTCTTTTTGCGATTCGGTCCTTTCTCTGTTGCTTGTGCTTGTTGTTGCGTTGGTCTGAATAACTTTGTGATTAGTTTTGTTGTACTTTTATTGCGATGCTAGTACACAATTTCAGTATAGACAAACGATACAGAGCCTACATATAAAGTATTATCAAACTCCATTCTTGCAAGAACCATGCCCCGATTGTTATCAGATATGATAACATGTACATTAGGATGAATTTCTAAGCTAGAGGAAAAAGAGTGGAAAGTCAAGCTTCTGGTACTCCTAGATAAAAATATTTGTCTCATGACAGATTGTTCATGTTTCGTTTTTGTTTCATTTTTGTTAAGCTGTAGCGCCCGAATGTAAAAATAAAATAGGAAGGAAAGAAATGATGGAAATAGTTTAATACTGGAACAATGGTACAAAGCAGGGGGTGGTAGCACCTCCAAAGTAGTGAGCATCCGCAGGTACCAGTCCAGTGTTGCTACTGGTATCGATTATAGCGTTGCTACTGGAAGCTGGCCAAATAAAAAAATATTTTTTTTAAATAAAATAACAACCATTAGGATCGGTTATTTGTAAAAATCCGATCCAGATAGTTTCTATTAGGATCGGTTATTTGTAAAAATCCGATCCAGATAGTTTCTATTAGGATCGGTTATTTGTAAACAGCCGATCCAGATTGTCTCCATTAGGATCGGTTATTAAAGAACCGATCCTGATTTAAACTTTTAGTATCGGCTTTTTAACCGATACAGTTTAGATTGACTACTTGTATCGGCTGGAACAGAATCGGCTGTAGGTCCGATCCTGATGTGCGAATATAACCGATCCTGATTTGTGTTTTTCCACTAGTGATCCGACCGGTTTGAACCCCTAATTGAGGGTATTTCAATAAAGATGTTCCTTGCATTAGAAATGTCAAATAGTCAACTGCGCACTTGCGCAGCAGTGAATTGACATTAATTAATAATTAACAAACAATCACTTTGCTTGAAAATTAATGCATCACCTTAATTAATTGAGGCAACAAGTTACAACGCGATTGTCATGATAAATCTGAAATTTCGAATTGGGAGCATATTTGCATTCACCAAAAGATGCGGCGAAGTATAAGCGTAATAATTTCAGAGGTCTTAGGGTTACTATAACATTAAGTAAATAAATAAAGTTGAAATAATAATTTTTAGCCCTTTTTATAAAAATTAAACTTATATTTGATTAATCCTAAAAAATATCTTGCAACAATAATATATATTTTATTATGTTATTGTTTGGAAAAATCCTGTATTTGATACACAAGGCAATTGTAATTTTTTTATTTGAGTAAAAATGTAAACTTTAATAAGAAATAAAAAAATAAAAGTTAAATAAAAACCAAGAAAATTTTGCGACGGAAACATGTCCTAAATATAAGAACTATATTGTAGACAATAAAATTTGATAAATCTTGATACAAAGAACACCCCCATATGGTGAAAGATTCAAGTTTGGTGATCAAAGAGAATATTTTTTTCGAGTAAAAGAGGTGTGTTTGAAAACTGATGATTCTTTTTTTTTTTGTAAATATTTAAATTTTGAGGCTTGATCTGTTTTATTTTAGAAAACAATTATATGAGAATTTTGTTTTTAATTTTGTTCTAATAGAGTTTTCTTTTTAGAGAAAAATGATGTAAGAATTATAATTTTATGTAAAGAAAAAAATGAAGTGCGCATAATTGCTAAGTAAATTTGCTTATAGAGTTCGGGCAGCAGGAAAAAAAGGAGCACGGATGCAAAAAAAAAATAAAGAAATAGCTCTATCATCTGATTACATTCTTCTGCTTTAAGATTTGCACACTGATAAATGCTCCTATAACTTATTGTAAAGTTGAACCGTTAAAGTGTAGCATGAAAGAGTCATGCATCACTACAGCAATCATACCCATCATCGACCGGCCAAATCGGTCGCTGATGGGATTTTCGCTGGTCGCTAATGGGTCTACTGGTCGCTGATGATCTAAATCGGTAGCAGATGACCCGGACGCAGTTGCTTCGTCGCTGATGACCACCCCGCTGACGTCACCGGTCGCTGATGACCCCTTTAGCGACCGATTGGTTCTGTTGCTGATGCTGCGTGCTGATATGGCGCAAGATCATCAGAGACCGATTGGCCTGTCTCTGATGGTTCAAAATCGGTAGTAGAAGATTGTTTTTTTTTTTTTGTTATTTTTCTTTTTCCCAATTGGTACGAAACGTACCAAGCAATGAAAACATAATTCACAAGCAAATAAACAATTTACCGTCGTCGTTTTCGATCAACAAATATATAATTCACAAATAATTCACATGCAAACAATTGAACAAATATATAATTCACAAATAATTCACATACAAAACTCATAAAGGGTTTGACGAACAAAAATAATAGTATCATAGATCTCTACTCCTGACCCAACTTGGTTTTCTTCTCATGCCATAGCCTGTCCAGCGCACTGTCAGCATCACCCTGTTTGACAACACAGGTATGTTCTAACGTTAACAAGCAGTATATTTTGCAAGTGCTAACTATTTTACTTCATGGTTTAGTTTCACTGTGCAATTAACTTTTGTGAAGAAGATACAAATTCAAATTAATGTAAATCTAAGAAAGTTTCAAAATGGACTGGTCATGACAGCACTGTTACAGCACTAAAATGTGGGGTATAATAAGACGAACACAAAGATTATAGACTTTCATTTGGGGCTAGCACATAAAACCTCTAATAAACATGAAATACTGTGACAATATTAAAATGTGAGGTATAATAAGACCAACAAAAAGATTATACACTTTAATTTGGAACCCTTTACCTTCATGGTTTTTTGTATGTATAAATTGAATGATTTCAGAGGAAGAAAAATATAACCTGAGAACGAATGGAACCAAAGAGAGCATAGGTGGTGTGTTGTCCGGTGTAGATGCCATTCTCGTCAAGATGGCCAATGTTGATTTGAACTGATGCATGATCCTTTGCTGTTATCAGCCTATTAGTTGCCGAACTACAAACAAAAAAAATTATGTTGATTAAGTACTCAATATAGCTCACCAGAATATGTGGTTCTTTCATTTTTCTTAAATTTAATTAGTTGCATTGGATTATGCAGTACGAATATTAAACAGGTACCAGTACGTTATATGACATAAAAACAAAAACCGCAGTACAGTTTATGCAAAATAGTATATGCCAGAACTAAAGGGCAAGCATATACCATAAAATTAGTTGTATTTAAATGAATACTTGTTCCTATTCTAATTTAGATCTTTAGTAAATGCTTTTTTTTTTAAATGTCTATGATAGAGCATTTCAAAATACCATTTCCTGGGGATGTAGAGATCGACAATCTGCCCCTCTTCGTTTTGCATCTTGTCTCAAAAATCTGATCTGACGGTTAGATTGCAGTGATATCCTAAGTAAAAACAAAAAACGCACATTGTAAATTTCATTTGTAAATATATAAATGAACTTCATTAGCAATTTGCAGCGGCAGCGTGTCAAAAGACAATCCTACAGCGTGTCAAACGCACAGTGATACCTCGACTTATCTAAAATGTTGGTACTTAACTATACATACATTTTCATTAATACTTGAATTTATTAGCCTAAAATATAGATATTTGTTTTGGGATTTCTGATTTCATATATTTTTTTAACACCATAATTTATTAGCTTAATTTTTGTTTTGCTCATCCACACATATGCTTAATTTTATTAATTAAGAGAAAACTCAAATTAGAATCAAAGATTGAAGGAATGCAACCTATATAAATAATTAAGCTGAGTTATCTCTCAACTCAGTCCCAAAAACTGAGTACATGCATTTCATAACCAATTTCACAGCCAAAGGAAAAGAAACTCAAGGCATTTGATTATTTACCGGTATGTGCTTCCAATCAGTGTCAAGAGGTAGCAAAGAGAAGGACCAGCAGCAAAGGAGGCAGAGAAAGGAACGGGGTTCGGTGATTTGATCCAAGCGCCAAGAGGCAGCAACCGTCGGGTCGGGGTCGGGACGTCGGGGTCGGGGTCGGGATCGAGATCGGGGTAGGGGTAGGGGTCGGGATTGCGGTGCGGGTCACACAGCGGCGCGGGTTCCAGCGACGGGGGTCACACAGCGGCGCGATTATAGTTTTCTTTTTTTTGGCTTAGAAAATGGCCGGTCGGGCAGCAGAGAAGAAAATGGCAGGTTTTTGAGGGGGCACCCTTCAGCAAACGGGCCAAATCGGTCTCTGAAGGGTTCGTCTCCAAAACAAATTAAATTTTTATTTTTTTATTTTTTTATGGGGTCTTCAGCGACCGGCGACCTTAGGTAAGGTCGCTGATGCCGGTCGCTGAAGACCAGTTTTGTTGTAGTGCATGAATGCACATCAAAATAAGTTATACATGACACGAAGAGGAGTTTTATATGATCAATCATGCATATATTTAAATATCTTGTTAATTATATAAATCAAACTTGCTATTATTTTATTCGATAAAAAAAATGGTTCAAAAAGCTGTAAGCAAGTAATTTATTTTACCTTGTAGTAGAAAAATACATCTAGTAATTATATTTGAGATTTTATATGTTCGTAATTTGAGAATAAGAGATCAGAGAATATCAAATAATGAGTAATTATACTTGATTTTATATATTTATCTAATTTGAAATAATGCAAATTCTAATAGACAATTTTCAAAAAGAAAGAAAATATGGAATTAGTTATTTGGTCAAATTCAAATAAAAATTCTGACTTCATGGATAACATGATATTATCAGTGCACCAATCATAAATGATAATGTTTCAGCAAATATCATTTTGGTAAACGGGACTCTAAATATCTTATGGATTATATGAATAAATTTGCTATCATTTTTTTCATTAAAAAAATTGTAAGCTAATGAAATTTTACAGCTGGTATCTCACTTTTCTCTCAAAAAATTTAGATTAAGGTGATTTGCTACTTGTCATACCACTGGATCAGCCCATCAGCACCAGCAACCACCTGAGCCTACTTTATCCGCCCTTAGAAGATCGCAAAGAAAAAAAAGTAATTGTTAACTATTGGGAAGCTCCGAATCAGGTTTGATGAAATTTTTTTTTTTATTTAAGCTAAATCTTTTGTTATCTAAGCTAAATCTTTTTTTTATTATTATATAGGGAAGGAAGAGAAAATTCAGAAGGATACGGAGAGAGGGAATGCAAGGTCATCGGTCTCAAGGACATTGTTCCTCCTCAGCCCAAGCAGTAGCTCCGGACCCAATAAATATTGGGATAAATGAGGGAATGCAAGACGCCTCCTCAGCCTCAGGAGGAGGCGAATCAGAGTGTGTGGGTCTGGCCAACATTCCATTGAATGACGAGAACTTGAATGAGGATTTTTCATGTGACTTAGAGGACAACTAGATGCCTCCAGAGAATCATGTAATTGAGGAGGAGAAATTGAATGACCATTTTGATTTCCTCTAATGTCTAATTTATAAATATTATATGAGGTTCTTAAAACTCAAAAGCAATTTATTTTTAAAATTAATTTGGAACAAAATGTATTTTAAAATCACATACGATGCATTTTAAAATTAATTTGGAAAATATTGTCTTATAAAGTTACAGAAGATTCATTTTTTTTCTCAATTGATATTTATAATAACTGAGCTACTTACTTAGAAGGCACAAAAAGCATGCAAAGCAATAAAAAATGTGTGGAGAAAAATAAATTAGTTATGATTCTGTGAGTAATTCATCATTGCTAAATCCCCCACCAAATTACCAAAGTACCAAATAAAATTGAGCCCAAGTTTGTTCTATGTTCCACAGCCCATATCAAGCCCAAGTTCACTACTCTTTGAGTTTGATTTTATTTTTGTAATATTTGGGTAATTTGCTGCCTAAGCTGGAAGAGAAGAAAATCCAGAAATTGGTTAATATATTCAAATAATGGCTTTCAAGTACGCAAGCCCAGCCCAGCCCAGCCCAGCCCAGCCCAAGAAACGTGTTAATAATCTAGTTATATTATATGAGGCCCTATTTCATTTTGGTTCATTTTATTTGTAATTCTATAACAAGGCTCATGTTATTGGGCTTCATCTTGCAAAGTTAACAATTTAAAATTTTTGTGGATTATGTATTTGAAATTGAAATAGACCGTGATAATGAACTGACATATTCTAGTTCCGATTTTATAATTATAGCCGAAGTTTCTAATGTCATGAAAATTATATTAAGCAACTAAAATGCTAATTCCAATTTTCAATTCAAAGTATTGTTAGCTTTTTTTTGGGTCAAGCCAGGGATGATGGAAGAAACGACATGCGAGATGTCACCGAGACAGTGAAAGAAGACATAACAAACATAATCGACACTGCAGAAGCGATAAGAGAGAGCACAAAGAAGGCGGCAGAGACAGTTTGGGAGAGCACCAAGAAGGGAACGGACACGATCAAAGAGAAACTTGAGGATTCTGAAAAGGTACCACCAAGAGAAGATGCCGATGCCGATGCCGATGCCGACATAGCGGACATGGAAAAAGGCGGGTACATGGCCGACTTAGCCGGTTAGTGGTGGTTGGTGCATGCCATGTGGTTTATATTTGGTTCTATATATGCTTTGTTTCAATTTCAAGATCTAGATTAGGTTAGGTTACTATATATATATATATATATATATATATATATAGACACACACACATGTGTTAAAGCTTAATTAAAGTTCTTGGATTTTGTTAATGGTCAGTATTATATAATAATTAAAGTGATGACAAACTGAACGGCGCAAAGCAAACAAAATTAAGGCTAAAAATGTGTGGTTGTGTGGTGGGTTCCACAGTTTAAGGGATAGCTTAATTACTTGTGACACTGCAGTGACGTTGTAGCGCTGCTATAGTGCCGCTATTTAAAACCCTGATGTATGTAATATTTTGAGGATGTAGACGTCTTTAATATATTAAAGATATATTATATTAGGAGTTGGCTACGGTGCTATGCATAGCATAGAGGACCTTCGTGCTACGGCTTAATATTTGAGTTTTCAAAATTCTAACGGTCGATCCGAACCGTTCAACATGATCTCCATATGAATATGTACTTGCAAACCAAATTTTACATTTTTTAGAATTTTTTTACTATTTTTTTAGATAGATAGAAAAAAACTTGATCTGAATGGTACAGAATTTTCAAATCAAGTGATTTTCTACCTATCTAAAAAAATAGTAAAAAAATTCTAAAAAATGTAAAATTTGGTTTGCAAGTACATATTCATATGGATTCATATGGAGATCATGTTGAATGGTTTGGATCGACCGTTAGAATTTTGAAAACTCAAATATTGAGCCGTAGCACAGAGGCCCTCTATGCTATGCATAGCATATTAGCAATTTCCATTATATTATGTACCACCACATATTTTTGGGAAAAAAAGAGTTAACAAAATTAGATTCATTGTCGTTATCAAATTTAAAACCCTGATGTATGTAATATTTTGAGGATGTAGACGTCTTTAATAAAAGATATATTATATTATGTACCACCACATATTATATTATGTACCACCAAATTTTTGGGGAAAAAAGAGTTGACAAAATTAGATTTATTGTCGTTATCAAATTTTTCCAAATTGAATAGGAGATCATTTGGAAGAACCGGCAACCAACTCAAAATATTTAAATTGAATAGCTTATCCTTTTGAAGGTTTGAAAAAAGAAATTCCAAATTAGTATTCTAAATTTCTAATCGTGGCAGGACCACTTATGTTATATGTTTGAATTCACAAAATAGTGTTGTTATTTTAATGTATATATAATTTAAATATACTTTTTTCTTTTTTAAATAGCATGTGTAGTTAAAAAAGTTGGATAACTTGATCTTTAATTTTTAAATTATACAAGTACATGTAGATTATGTTTAGTTGTGGAAATGTGGAGTAAAGTTATTAAATGACTTGCTCCATCTTACTTTATACATTTTGCATCTCTATATGTTTTATATCTTGTTTGGTTAATTTAACTCATAGCTTAAATTAATATACCCTCGTATGATATTGGGTTCTACAAGTAAAGTATGTGTGGAGTAAATTAATTCATCTGAAGAGTTAGAATAACTTATTCCGGATTAACTCATATCTTATTTCATCTTACTCTTTTTTTTACTTTTTATTTAGTTACTTAAGTGTGAAGCGAAGAATTTATTCCACCTGACTCAACAACCAAACATGGCCACTATTTGTTTAATAAATATTTTTTTGTATTAATATAATCTAAATAATATTTATTCTACTCCGAATAGTACAAGCACACTGTTCTTGTACTAATTGTATTAATTTATGTAAATGTTGGATTGCACACCTGGTCTGTGAACTTGTAAGGTTGAGTGATTATAGTATTTGATGATTGTGAATGCATAAGTAATTTAGTCCTTAACTTATTGGTTATTGCAGTGTATGGTTGTTTATTATCAATTGGATTTTTTTTTTTTTTGTGGTTGGTTTAAAAATCATTAAAAAAAAAATGAAGTAATTTCTTAGATGAAACTTATAATGTATAAGAGAAGTTTGAGATCTTACCTAATCTAATCCTCTGATAGGTTTACATTTTAAAATGAATTCGCACTATTTTTAGCCTATATTTACATACTAATTTGAATTGTATTATCTTTGTTATTGGCGCACTAGTGGAGAATTATACATGAGGAACGGTAAAAAATATACATAAGGAACGGACTTACGCGCGATACTGATTCAGGCGTTACTGATAATACCACTAATCAGGAACGGACATATAGCCGATCCTGATTCTATTATCAAGAACGGTCGTTAGTATTTAGCCGTTACCAATTCAGACAATCAAGAACGGTCGTTTACTTTTAGCCGTTACTGATTCGAACAATCAAGAACCGTCATTTAGTAAATAGCTGATCCTAATTATAGAATCAAAAACGGTCATTTACTTTTAGCTGTTACTGATTCGGACAATCAAGAACGGTCATTTATAAACGACCGATCCTGATTATAGAATCAAGAACGGTCATTTAGTAAATAATCGATCCTAAATTATTTTTTATTTTAAAAAAATATTTTTTATATTTAGCCAGCTACATTATATTTTTGCTGGCCTATATGAAACAAACAACAATATATGAATTGGAACAATATGAAATATAGATCAACACATACTTAAAATTAAACATGTTCAAGTTCACCAAATTACATAAATCCTAAATTGTTTTACTTTTTGCCACTAATAACACATCATTCAAGAAAAATTTACCCCACAGTGATCGGATGTAGTCCATGTTTGTTTCGTTATAATTTTTAGGAAACTCCTGCATTTTTTAAATAATATAATAACATAATTATAATTTTAATTATGTATTTTTGAAACAAGATGAATATGCATACCTTCCGAAACAAAATATGCATACCTTTTGGGAAGTAAAACAATGAGGGAGAATCAGGAAGCTATTAACTTAGAAATAGATAACACGACGACAGTGTCAAGTTGTTTTTTTTTCTAGTTTATTCAAATGATCTTGGAAAGTTTTATTTTATTTTATTCTTTGGTTTCTTTAAGCTACAGGTGTTTGAACCTTTTTGCACCTCGGATGTAGTTCATGTTTATTTCGTTGTAACTTTTGGAGAACTCTTGTATTTTTTAAATGATAGAAGAGCACAATTACAATTTTAATTGCGTATATTTGAAGCAAGATGAATATGCATACTTTTGCAAACAAAATATCAAAATGGAGACCTCTTGCAAATCAAGTCAAATTTGTACAGATTAGGGTTGGCTTAACTACCAAATCGTAATCATTGACTGATTATTTTCATGCTTGTAATTAGATCTAATGCAAGCGTAACAATGATTATGTATTGCTATAAATACAGGGTACTAAAATGTACAAAACTCTAGCTAACTTGGCATATGATTGAAATTTCATAAAGGCATATATATCATTGATTCACTTGATCATATTCATTATGAATTTGCATAAACCAGCGTGTGGTGAGACCATACAGTGTTACAATAAGCTTAAGCAATCGATCAATAAGCTTAAGCAAATAGAAAAAGGGCATTTCGTCGAACATAAATTTACATCAATTATAACATAAATTTGTTAGCTTGATTACTAACTTCAATTTCTTTTTACTTACTAGCTTGATTTTGATTTGGGCATTTCGTCGAACACTATAAATGCATGCATCAATGCAATAAAATTTACTCAAATTTGCAAAGGGAAAATTGAGTAATACGATAAAGTTAGGAACATGTGATCAGAGAAACTTTGAAAGAATTGCTGATTTGGAGTTACAGGGACATTATGATCAACACCCTAGCAGCGCCTGGTGCTGTGCGACGCGGGATGGAGGTGCTACGCCTGGTGCTGTGCGACGCGAGATGGAGGTGAGCGAAGAAGAGAGGCGGAGAGAGAGGGAACCCTAGCGGCGCCAATGGTGCAGGACCGAAAATTTGAGAGAGAGGCCAAAATATTGAGATAATTTGAATATGAGGAGCGGACTTGGCTAAAATAATGCGTGAAATTAAAAAATTCGCTAACTGGGAGAAGATGAATGGCTGCAGAGGTATTAGGATCGAACAAATAAATAGCTGATCTTGATATAACGTTATAAGTATCGATTACAAAGATTCAGCCGATCATGATATGTTGTGCACATCAAGAACGGTCATTCATAAATGACCGATCTTGTTTTGATATGGACAATTAGGGATGGCTCTTTATAAAAGACCGTTCCTAATACCTCTTTCAAGGTCGGCTATTTGAAATGCCCGATCCTGAAAGCTATTAGTATCATTCTTTTTTCAGAACCAATCCTAATGGGGCGATACTATTTGTATATTCTCCACTAGTGGCGGAACCAAGCACAAGCAAAAGGGGACTAAAGCAGTGTTGTAAAAAACGTCTGTTTAGGCCGATTAATCGGCCGATTAGTCGTTGGCGGTGATCAAACAGTCACGGATTTTTCTAATTGTGACCAATTATTTCCGATTATTCTTGATTAAACGCTTGACGGTATCCTGTCTGTTCGACAACCGCATACCGTTACTTACAAACACTGAACTAAAGTACTCCTATGAATTTAAAAAAATTATTTTTGTTCTTTAAAACTTTTTTTTATAAAAATCATTCCTATTAGCCTCTCTCATAAAATCAAATTACATGATACATGTTCATCTAGCTTTCTCTATCTAAATTTTCTAATTTCGCTTATGATCCTAGCATTGTTTTTTTTCAAAAAAAAAAAAGAACGCATTCTTAAGTAATTGTGGGGGCAAATGAAATTTTTGAACTCCACTATTAACAATTATATTTTGATTATATTTGACAGAAATTTTTTAGTTTGCGACCCAAAGCCCAATGATCTTTGTGTGTTCTTAATTTGTTCATAGTTTAATGTAGTCCTAGAACCAATTTACTGACAAAGCGTACTCTAGTGCATCTATCTTGTTGTTTATTAATTTGATAGAGATGCGACTTGCATGCGAATATGCGATGTGTTAATTTAATTAATTAATTAGCAAATTAAAAGTGCCTAAAGTACCCACTTTTCACTAACACAAGTAAATTAAGTGGGGGTCAAATTATTACACCGTAAAAAAGTTTTTCCTCTTTAAAATTTTGTTTGTGTTCTTTTTAAGAACGGAGTAGGTCCGAAGTCCATTGGACCTACTTTTAGGTTCAACGAGCACAATAACTGTCCGATCTAATTTAAAATTTGTGCGCACGAACATTAAAACAAACACACACAAATTTTAAAGCGTTCCGCACGAATTAAAGCAAATCGACGGTGATTAAACTCATCGAACCAGAGTAGGTCCGATGCCTCGGACCTATCAAGTGTTTCTCTTGTTGTTTATTAATTTGATAGAGATGCGACTTGCATGCGATGTGTTAATTAATTTAATTAATTAGCAAATTAAAAGTGCCTAAAGTACCCACTTTTCACAATATAAAATATTGCACACAAGTAAATTAAGTGGGGGTCTAATTATTACACCGTAAAAAAGTTGTTTCTCTTTAAAATTTTGTTTGTGTTCTTTTTTCCAACACAAGTGGCTTTTTTTTTTTTCTTTTTGTGGTTTTTCGAGAATAAAAGGAGTTGCATGCACGTATTTGCCAATGCGCATGCAAATAATATATTATTCACGTGCTTACAGTGCTCTTGAATCTTGATTGGTGGAAACTAGAAAAATAATATAATCGATCGTGGAATATAAATATAAATAAAGAAATAGAAAGATATGATAAATAAATAGTAAGCGAAATGATCGCCACTTTGTATGGAGAATTTTTTTTTCTCTAGAAATTAATAAAAAGAAAGAGATAGATAGAAAGAGTATATCAGATATTTTATTAATAAAATAGAAAAAATTTCTACCGATTCAAACTAGTTTTTTTTTTTTTTAATTTTCTCTAGTAAATATAAATAGTCTACGAAAATAGATAAAATGTCTTAAAATTTAGTATAATAGAAACATTCCATCGAATTTTTGAAAAACTTTTTATATTTTACTGGAGATCTAATAGAAAAATTCCCTCTATCTAAGCATCAGGTTAAAAATTTGAATCGGTGGGAATTCTACCAATCCAAACATTTTTATTTTTAAAATCAGTTAAAATATTATCATTTTAATTAACTATATAAAATTCTTCTTACTATTAAAAATATTTTTAATGGGTACCTGCCATATATTTACTATTTAAAATATTTAACAAATATTATTAATTTAAAAGTCAAAATTGAATGATCGTCGACCTTATATGTTCAATTTCGCCTAAGATTCATTTAGTAAAATTTCACCTAAAATTAAAGTTCCTAATTGAAGTGATTTTTAAGTCATTTGTTTTTATTTTGAAGGGAGTAGTGCATATCATAATATCACAGTGACAAATGAATTATTCGGGTTCGGTGAGGTGAGGTCAAATACGTAATTCGGAGATAATTTGGGTATAATTTGAGAATGATTCGGAATTATTCGGACCATAGATCTCAGTTCTACAAGGGAGCAAAAAGGTTATGATAAAAATTCGGAAAAAAATCGTGAATAATTCGTAAAATTTGAGAAAAATTCACAAAATTCATGAATTATTCGATCAAAGTTCAATTAACCGAATAATTCAGCATTCAGCTCGGCTTCACTAAAAAACAATTTTTGTGAGAATGCACTGCATGTGACAAAATTTTCGAGTCAATACACTTAAAATATATAAAATTTAAGTTGCTTTGTATGCAAGATTCCAAAAATGTTGCAGAAAATATATGTCCAAATTTTGATATACTTTTTAAAAAAACTTTTATATTTTACTAAAGATCTAATACAAAAATTCCCTCCATCTATGCATCAGGTTAAAAAAGAAAAATATAACTAAGTTTGAATCGGAGGGAATTCTACCAATTCAAACTTTCTTATTTTTAAAATTAGTAAAAATTCTATCAATCTTTCTGCCAATCAAAATAAAAAACTTAATATACTATTTATGCTTCTCTCCCTTTCTTTTTTATTAATTTCTAAAAAAAATCTGCTTTGCAGGGTTTGTTTACTTTACACGAGGAGAGGTGGTTGGGTCCGATGCCCATCAGACTCAAAGTGAGTTCAATGGGTTCGATGACTGTCCAATCTGTTTTAAGATTCGGGCCCGCAACTTTTGCATCTGCTTTAAAATTCGTGCACATGAATCTTAAAGTGAATCGGACAGTTCCAAAACCCATCAGACTCAAATTTGAGTCCGATGGACATCGGACCCAAGTTGTTCCCTTACACGAGACCCACTAAGATTGCCAAATCTTCGCTATTAAATCTTAACTATATAAAATTCTTCTTACTGCTTAAAAATATGTTTAATGGTGTACCTGCCATATATTTACTATTTAAATATTTAACAAATATTATTAATTTAAAAGTCAAAATTGAATGATCATCGACCTTATATGTTCAATTTCGCCTAAGATTCACCTAAAATTAAAAGTTCCTAATTGAAGTGATTATTAAGTCATTTGTTTTTATTTTGAAGGGAGTAGTGCATATCATAATATTACAGTGATAAATGAATTATTCGGGTTCGGATCGGTGGGGTCAAAATTTCGTAATTTGAAAATAATTCAGGTATAATTTGAGAATGATTCGGAATTATGCAGACCATAGATCTCAGTCCTACGAGGGAGCAAAAAAAAGTTATGAGAAAAATTCGGAAAAAGTTCGTGAATAATTCGTAAAATTTGAGAAAAGTTCATAAAGTTCGTGAATTATTCTATCAAAGTTCGATCAATCGAATAATTCAGGATTCGGTTCGGCATCACAAAAAAATAAATTTTGTGACTATGCACTGCATATGGAGAACAGCTTGGGTCCGATGGGTTTAGGAACCGTCCGATCCACTTTAAGATTCGTGCACATAAATTTTAAAACAGTCAGATAAGTTACGGATGCGAATCTTAAAACAGAACGAACGAGCTCATCAAACTCACTTTGAATCCGATGAACATCAGATCCAAATTGGTTCCCTGCGCGTGACAAAATTTTCGAGTCAATACACTTAAAATATATAAAATTGAACTTGCTTTGAATGCAAGATTCCAAAAATGTTGCAGAAAATATATGTCTCGGTACTTGAAGCTAATGTTTATTATTTATTTTGAGTTAGACAATCTAGATTCTAAGAGGCGTGATTTTATTCTCACCATGTTTCTTTCAGTCAAATCCGTTTATTTTCAATTCTTCATTGCATTAATTAATTAATGAAGTTCATACTTAAAAATAAATCCTACCTCGTAATGCTTCATTGATATATTGTTAATTCTTTTTTCTCCTTTAGAAAAAAAAAGTTAAATTTTTTAATTTTCATAACTAAATTTGATCCTTGACTTTTCAAAGAAAAATCAAATTAGCTTTTTTTTTCTTCCTATTTTGAAAACAGACCAAGTCTTTTCACCGAAATTTTTATTAATACAATTTACAAAAAAAAAAAAAACCAAAACAGTACTGAAATTGTGGAATTCGACAAATATCAGGGCCTCCAAATCAACTACGGCCTCATTCTTTAGGGGCCGCAGATTGACTTAGAAGCCCCAAAAAACCTAAATATCAGTATATTACAGTGCATTTTTTTTGTTTTAGGGGCCTCCAAGTCAATCTGCGACCCTAGTATTTTTCAAATTCCCCATAATTTGTGGTTTGGTTTTTTACAGTAGTATTAATACAAATATACTAAAAAAATATGAATTAGAACCAAAACCGTAATAAGCATATTTAATACTTGCGACAAAATTAAGTAATCCACGTTAGCAAAAAAAAAATGATTAAAGAGACTAATCTGTTTATTTTTATTAAAGTTAAAAGGGTCAAACTGATACAAATGAAAGCTTAAAGATTAACTTAGTTCTTTTGAAATAGTTTAAGGATCATTATTATTTCCATTGTTAGTATTATTGTCGATGCTACTTCATCACTTGCTTTTTATTTTTATTTTTCTGGATGTGAAAACATAAATAATAAAGTAATCAAAATTTACTGTTATATATTTTCTTCACCACCAGTTCATGGTTTTTTTTTGTTTGTCCAAATTGCCCTTTTGGAGGCCCCTCGAACGTGCTAG
The DNA here is from genome assembly GCA_025461045.1 of Carex parvula. Taxonomy (NCBI): domain Eukaryota; kingdom Viridiplantae; phylum Streptophyta; class Magnoliopsida; order Poales; family Cyperaceae; genus Carex; species Carex parvula. The sequence goes on along the minus strand of JAJGRW010000488.1, from coordinate 465,045 downwards.
GAAGCAGAGAACCAGAATTAAAATAAACATGTCTGAGTTATGATAAGTGGCCCAAATTGTTGCTATCTCTCGAGAGATCCGAAACTTGGAGACCCGAATCATAAACGCTTTTAAAAGATTAATGACCACAATTTTCTTTTTTGGCAGCAAGAGTCCGTGGAGAATTTTTTTTATAAACCAAAAAAAACAATTTTAGAAAACCAACATGATTACTTTTGTTTTTACAAAAATCATAAGAACCGAAATGGCATTTCGGTCTGTTATTTTTTTTATTCCGGATCAAAATGTCATTTCGGTCCGTACTGGTTTCACAAGTTTTCAGCAGAACAGGTGTAGTCATTGGTTTAATACTCACGGACTGAGATACCATTTCGATCCAGAGTTTTTTAGCCGGGACCGAAATGGCATTTAGATCCAACCTTTTTTTTTTTAGGCCAAAGCCTCTGTCGCGGATGGAACCATTACGGACCGAAATGCCATTTCGGTCCGGTAAAAAAAAATTAGCAGAGCGAAATGGCATTTCGATTCTTATGATTTTTGTAAAAACAAAAGTAAGTATGTTGGTTTCCTAAAATTGTTTTTTTAGTTATGGTTTATAAAAAAAATTAGCCCGTGGGCCAATTTTATTAAACCTTAATTGATAGTATACAAGTCCTTGTGCATGGGTGCCGTAAAAACCTACCAAGTCCCATGCACATACAGAGTGCAGAAAAACACAAACACAGATATCGCTATGCTAATATGTGCCTATATGCAGTCCCCTAAAAACTACCCATCATAAACATCTTCCCATATCATCACCCCATCGCCGTATGATAGTTCTCCAAACTGAAACACAAACCAGAGACCAACCGGATGACGGCATATATACATCAAAAAGCCGTGCAACGTCTGAAAAACATAAAAGACCGATAACAAACTAGAAATAAAAGGTGATCATAGGAGACAGTATGGGTTGTACAGATATAATACACGAAAAATGTGCAACATGAAAGCAGAGACATCAGTGCGAAGGCAGAGGTGGGGCATAGGGATAAAGTGAGCCCTCGTAGCAAGCACGGGAGATCCGTGTCGTTCGAGTAAGGCCATCAACCTCTCTGTTTGCATCTCTGGCTATATATGCAAAATGGAAGCCCGGCAGTTGTGCAAACAGAACCCAAACCTGCATAACAACCAAATGAGCACGCCAATCAGGATTAGCTGGTAATGGCGGTGTAAAGAGCGGGTTAATTAATGACCACAATTGAATCATTTTCTCGGATGTGTTGCAAATAATAAAATGAATTATTTACTTTCACAACTTAGTAATAGTTTCCGAAATTTAGAAGGATAAATATATATTATGTATTTTATTTTTATTATAAAAAAAAATTAAACATGATTAATCATAACCAACCACATATAGTCACAACGTAACTAACATATCATGACTATCTTTTTAAATTTAATAACAGTACGGCACAACTTACAAATTTGACTTAATTACAACACTAAATATACTTAGATCCCTTATAAAATTCCTCCTAAAAAATTTTAGAGGTCCGTCTGACGTGGTTTCTTTCTGGTAGTAAAGGAAACAGAGAACCAGAATTAAAAAATATTAAAATAAACATGTTATGAGTTCTGATAGTGACCCAAATAGTTGCCATCTCTTGAGAGATCCATATCCTGGAGATCCGAATCATAAATACTGTTAAAAGATTAATGACCAGGCGTTGATATCTATCCCCCGTGGACTCCACGCGTCCAAAACTGATTGGATTATTTAGTTGATAGCAAATTAACAACAGTTTAAAGATAGCATTTCTTTAGTTGATTGAATCCTGTCCGTATATGTTAATATCTGGTCCCCCTCCCCCAAACTAAATTTTATTGCATCTCTTGCTTAAATTAAAAAAATTCTACCATTATCTAATATATACAGAGGGGGGCTAGTATCAAAATGTTTGTTCCGAAGTCTTAGTGCAACCAATTGACTTTTTATTTTCAAAGTCCAAACAGTTTATCTAAACCATTAGATGTGATCTCTATATTAAAATGTACTTGGAGATCAAATTTTATATATTTTTTTATTATTTCTTAAATCAATTTTAAAATCGTTGTTTTTAATAAATAATGAAAAAATTTATTGGTTCGTAAAATAGTTTTCTCTGCCAATGAGTAGGTTTAATTTTGCAAACTAAAATATATATAGTAGACAACTCGGTGTTCAAATGAGTTGAGTTCGAATGCTTCTATTTTTTGTGCCTTCATTATTTCTTAAAATTTTTTTTGTGTAATACGTATTTTAAAACTCAAATGTTAAAATAAAACCAACAAATGTGATTTATATTATTTTATCTACATGAACATACAATTAGGGGTGCAAAAAAAGCTCGTAGTTCGTAATTCAATTGAGTTCGATTCGAAAAAAAATTCGATCCGAAACGAATTAAACCAGCTCGGTTCTGAAACGAATCAAATCCAGTTTGGCTCAAAATTGGTTTGAATCGAACTCGAACTGAGTCTAACTCGGTTCGAAACTCTTCTTTTTAGTTCTAAACCTTGCTTCAATTTCAAACCAGTTCGGTTCAAAACTAGTTCGAATCACACCGAATCAAACTCGAACTCTTCTTTTCAGTTCGAAACTCTGCTTCAATTCGAACCAATTCGATTCAAAATTGGTTCGAACTCGAACTGAAACTTTGTTAAGTTTGATTCAGTTTGATTCGTTTGCAGCCCTGTATACAATATTATAATTTTTATTTTGTTTTATGCGAATCAAGAAATTAAAAAATTAATATTAAGAAATTATTCACATCGGTGTATTTTGTCAAATTTAATGTCAATTAAAACAATGTGTCCAAAATTACTTTAAAGATAAGTCAAGTTATCAACTTAATTAGAGACGTTAACGAGTTGAGTTTGAGTTGAATCTAGCTAATTGCTAACAATTATATGTTGAACAATTTAAAGCGTGTTATTGAAAAAGTGTGTTTATCTTGATATATGTGTTTCTAACTATTGTGACAAATGAATAGTTTGGTTTCGGTTCGGCGGAGTTAAAAATTTGTGATTCGGGTATAATTCGGATATAATTCGGTACAACAAGGAAGAAAAAAATAAAAATATTTCTTGGCTGTAAAAAAAAATTAAAATATTTCTTGGTGTGTTACTAAAAAAAAGTAAAAATATTTTAAATCTAAGTTATTGATCCCGGTTCAAAACACTTCTGATTATATACAAAAATTATCGTGATCCTTCTAATACATTCAAATTCTAAAGTACTCCATCTAATTCTAAAATTTTAACGAAAGGGCTGTCCGCCGCCATAAATTGTGATCGTGTCAAATTTTGAATTTACATAAAATTGTAATTATTTGATTCTTTTTCTTTGAAGTATGTCAAATTTAAAAATTTCGGTGTGTGTATATATATATCTCCGACATTTTTATTAATATCTAAAATTAATTAGAAAATATTAATTATACCCAGCTTAATATCCAAACTGGCCATTAAATGGCCGGTTGAGACTTTTTTTTCTTTTTGTTGTTTTAGACCCGATAATTTCTTTTATTTATCTATGAAACTTAATTCCAGTTAATATATACTAAAACCTTAAACCCTAAAATATAATTTTCGGTTACTAATAGTTAAAAAAAAAGATGGGTAACCGGATATAATATCCAGTTACCAAGATTTGCACGGTACAAATTCAGATAGCATGTTAAAAAATTACTTATGTTGGTACAAATTCAGATAGCATGTTAAAATTACTTATATTGGTACAAATTGGATCTATTGGGGAGCAAAAATTGCACGGTACAAATTCAGATAGCATGTTAAAAAATTATTATATTAACAGTCGTACTCGTACCTTTATATCTATTGGGAGCAAATTAATATTTGGTGTTGTCCCGGATCCAATTTGTTTCATCAGAGAAATATTTTTGAGTCAAGTATGTCTAATACTAGAACTATTTTGCTATGCAGAGAACCAACAGAACCTTCACATTTTTTTTTTACTATTGGTAATCGAAAATTATATTGGGTTATCCAATTGAGTTTATAGTTTAAGGTTTTAGTATATATAATTGGGATTAAGTTTCATAAATAAATAAAAGAAATTATCGGGTTTAAAATAGCAAAAAAAAAGTCTCAACCGGCCATTTAATGGCTAGTTGAGAAAAAATAGAAACCAGCCAATTAAATGACTTGTTTTGACATTTTTAAAAATACGCGGAGGAACTGAGTATAATTAATATTTTCTAATTAACTTTGAATTATTATTAAAAATAACGGTATATATCTCATACCTATCTCTAGAGTGGGAAAAATGGCACGGCGGAGCCGGCTCCGTCAAGGAACGTCACGGCACACGTGTCAGTTACGTGCCGTGACTCGCGTGTCCCGTGCCGTGACCATTCGCGTGCCGTGCTCATCTTTTGAAACTTTAGCACGGCACGTCACGTAGTCACGCGAGTTACGTATAATTAGGACCATTAAATATAAATATTAATTTAATGGTGAGTCACGCGAGTCACGTATGGTCACGGCACATTAGGCACAGCGTGACTCACGTGGCGTGACCATTCGCGTGTCGTGACCACCTCTTAACATTTTGGTCACGGCACGACACGGCACATAAAAAATTAACTTGGTCATGATACGGCATGACACGAGATTAAAATCACGGCATGTTAGTCATGACAAAGTACATTTTTTGTGCTCTACCTACCTCCAATCAGAATATCAGATCCAACAAAAACAAAAACCCCACTCTGTGTGTGTACCCCCCCAAATCTTTCGTCATGATTTGGAAACTTTTTGGTATACCCTAGTCAGAGAAATGTAATGCTACCTTCTCTCTCTCTCTCTCTAAGATACTTCCGTTCAAGTCTTTCCAACTATGCGGTCCAATTACAACTGACAACTACTGATATATACATTTTTTTTTCTTTTCATAAAAATAACAAGATTCCGTTAACTTTAAATTTTTTTTAATAATTTATTATGCACATTTTGGTAGAAAAAGTGAGGTCAAATATTAATTTATTTTTATATGTACTATGTCTGTGATTCAAGTTATAGTTAGTTAATACTCCATTTATACTATATATGTCTTGTCATTGCAATTTTTTTATTACATGTACTAAGTCTGTGACTTAGATCCAACAAACTCCATTCTTAGAGAGGGAGGGGAGCTAGAGAAGGGAATGAAGGTCTGATATAGCACTTGAGAGATGGGCATCGGATCTAATTTGGTTTGATGGATTTAATCACTGTCGATTTGCTTTAAGATTCGTGCATATTGCTTTAAAATTTGTGCGTGTCTGTTTTAATTTTTGTGTGCACAAATCTGAAATTAGATCGGACGGTCATCTTGCTCGTTGAACCTAAAAGTAGGTATGATGGGCATTGGACCTACTCCATTCTCCTGATATAGATACATGAGTAGAACTAAGGTGTTCTTAAGCTCATCAAGCCTCTTTGTCAGCTTAACTCAATAGCCTATCGGATTGACTTCAAACGACACATTTAAACAGTTAAACCATTCTACTTCACGAGTGATGCATTTACATGTCAAATTTTTAATTTTTCGAACTAGTTTAGTTTGAAGTCAAGCGGTAAAAAATTATGAAAAATTAACTTATTAAAATTAACTTATAAATCATCTTTTTTTTAACCGCTTGACTTCATATTAAATTAGTTCAAAAATTTAAAAATTTGACATGTAAACGCATCACTCATGAAGTACACAGTTTCAACGGTTTGGATGCGTCGTTTGACTTAGTACATGTTTGAACGGTTTAGATCGACTGATTGAATTTTGAATCCAACAATTTACCAACTCATAGATCTCAGGCCCCAATTATTGAAATTAATTTCAACAAGTCAATACTTTCATTTCACACTTCAAAAATAGATAAATGTCACACTTCACACTTGGGTTGTAACTTGTAAAACCAACAATACAATGAACAGTATCTACTTAATTAATTTATTTGATTAAGGTACAAGTAAGTATTAATTACACGCCACATAGAAAAAGGTTGCAACTTGCAATTTGAAAATTAAAAAAATTAATTAAATATTACACGTGTCATTACCCCAGAAGCCAGAACAGTCTAGCTGGCATATTCAAGTTGCTGCACAATTTAGTCTTGATTTGATGCCACCAGCTAACAACTCAGCTATAATATATATATATATATATATAGACGACGTCACCAGACACAACAGTGCCTTCATCTTTTTTTTTTAATATCCAACTTGATATAATATATTTATTTTTATTTGATAAAGATTCGAGATGTCACTCAGCGCTACGGCACTACCTCTGTTTTATCAAAATTTAATTAGGATTTGATTATATATTATATAATATATGATTCACTTACACCGTTTTTTGTACACTTTACATTTTCAAAATCTAAATAATCGATTCAAATTGTTCAACATGATGGATATATTAAAATGTGCTTGCAGATCAAATTTTACATTTTTTGAATTTTTTATTATTTATTAAGATGGGTACAAAAATTAAATGGTCTGAAAATAACAATTTTGTAAAATACTTAATAAATAGTAATCAAAATTAAAAAAAATGTAAAATTTGACCAGCAAACACATTTTTATATATCTTCATGTTAAACGATTTGAATCGACTGTTTGGACTTTGAAAATTTTGAAAATGTAAGGTGTAATCGGGTGTCACAAAAAACGGTGTAAGTGGATCCCTCCTCTTAGACATATTTTGTGAAAACACCCTGAAATCTGAGAAATTATTTTTAGGGGCTTTGAAATAAACAGGGTGAGAAAGGATACATGAATTTTAATTTAAAGAGAAATTAGGAAGGGATATTATTAAGTCATCATAAATGAATTTGTTGTTCTAACATGGATATCTAAATTGATGATTCTATATATTTAATGTCAAACATAAGTCCTTAACTTAAATAATTGTCATTAAAGTATGAACCAACCTGTAACTTTCACCAACAATAAAAAAATAATTAATTAATAAGTGTGTATGATTGCATCTAAAATAGTCCAACTAAATCCCTGTAGCGTAGGTCCTAGCTAGGTTTGAACAAATTTTCTACACTTCCATCCAACGAATTTAATGCCAAAGCTGATTTTATTAGGGACAGCAACAGACAGGCATCAGTAGTTATATATATTGGAGCCCAACAAAACTACTGCTTTTAGTTATATATATATATATATTGGAGCATAAAAATAATAGTGCATTTTAACCCTCTTCATATATATATATATATGACATGGCTACCGTGCTACGCGTAGCATAGAGCACTCCGTGCTACGGCTCACTTTTTGAGTTTTCAAAATCCTAACGGTCGATCCGAACCGTTCAACATGATCTCCATATTAATATGTACTTGCAAACCAAATTTTACATTTTTTAGAATTTTTTTACTATTTATTAAGCCACTTTGAAAAAACACTAATTTGTACACAACAGTAAAATATGCTGGACCATTGGATCAGCGATTTTCAAAGTGGCTTAATAAATAGTAAAAAAATTCTAAAAAATGTAAAATTTGGTTTGCAAGTACATATTAATATGGAGATCATGTTGAACGGTTCGGATCGACCGTTAGGATTTTGAAAACTCAAAAAATGAGCCGTAGCACGGTAGAGGCTCTATGCTACGCGTAGCATATTAGCCAAATCCTATATATATATTTGAGCTATGGTGTATTGCAATATATATGTCCTCTTGTACATTGGACTGCAAACTGTTGGATTTGAAGTTCAAATAGTCGATCTAAAGGGCTCAACATGTTCTCCATATCAATATGTGCTTGGAGATCAAATTTTATATTTTTTGAAAATTTTTTACTAATTTTTTAATTTTTGAAACGCTGTTTTTCAGAAATTTCTGGACCGTAGAAAAACAGTGAATTTCAAAAATTCTATGAAAATAACAAATAATTTCCAAAAAAATGTAAAATTTGATCTCCCAATACATTTTAATATGGATATCAAATTGAACGGTTTGAATCGATTATTTTGAAGTCAAAACCAACAATTTATAATTCAATGTATAAGAGGACCTATACATTTCAATGCACCGTACTATATATATATATATATATATATATATATATATATATAGAGAGAGAGAGAGAGAGAGAGAGAGAGAGAGAGAATGGCTAATATACAAACGTTTGTTCCTGGGCTCAGGAACAAACGATTAGGTTCTTCGATTTTCAAAGTCCAAACAGTCGATCCAAATTGTTAGATATTCAATCTATATTAAAATGTGCTTGGAGACCAAATTTTACATTTTTTGAAATTTTTTTACTATTTATTAAGCTGGTTTGAAAGCCGCTGTTTTTCAATGCTGCAGAAATTTAATAAAAACAGCGGTTTTCAAACTAGATTAATAAATAGTAAAAAAAATTTCAAAAAATGTAAAATTTAGTCTCCAAGCACATTTTAATATAGATTGAATATCTAACGGTTTGGATCGACTGTTTGGACTTTGAAAATCGGAGAACCAAATCGTTTGTTCCTGAGCCCAAGAACAAACGTTTGTATATTAGCCATTCTCTCTCTCTCTCTCTCTCTCTCTCTCTCTATATATATATATATATATATATATATATATATATATATCAAGGTTCTAAATAGCGTTTATAGCGTCGTAGCGGGAAGGCTAAAAAAAAAGCTATAGCGAATAGCGTCGCTATAGCGGAAGCTATTCCAAATAGCGTTTTTTTTTTTTTACATTTCGTATATTCAATATTTGTACTAAATATCAACATTATCTAAAGTCTCATAGAACAATAAATAACACCAAAGTAATTAAGAAATTATAATATTCATATTGAACCAGTACAAAGTTCAAATTGCGGTTCAAAATATCCATAGTAATATCATAAACTATCGATTTTTCCTATTAAAAATATCTTAAGCATCATGATTCATGACATAATTTTTTTTTTCTATTCAAATTTTATTTTCGATTTGGACTTTTTTTCTATTCAAATTTCAATTTCTATTCCCAATTTCAAATTGATTTATCTGTAGCAAGTAGCAACAAATTCAATTTCGGTTGGAGATTTTTTTTATCTTTATTTAAAACCCATATAAATTGCTTTAAAAAAAAAAATCCATATTGTATAGCGCAAATAGCGCGAATAGCGGACCGCTATAGCGGCTGTAGCGCAAATAGCGCATTTTGATGTCATAGCGTAGCGTTTGGGGTCCAAAAACGCTATAGCGCGCTATTTAGAACACTGATATATATATATTATCTCTAGAACTAGAATAGAAAGAGAGAGAGAGAGTATAATAGAATAGTAGAATCCAGGGTTCCGTAAAAATAGTAAATAGAGAATCTCATCTCACCTGTAGCCGCCTCTCATATGCTATATATATACATTGTCTAATACTAAAGTACTGTTATTTTGAAGGGTTACATTAACAACGCATTCTTGTTCAATTTAATTAAGGTAAAAAAAATTGAGCTTGTTTCGACCGGATCCAACAATAAATGTACTTTATAATGTAATTTACTAGCCTTATGATTTAATTTAGTGGCTTTAATAGTAGTCAACTTTTTTGAATGATTTATTATGGACATGTTCGATTTAATGCATGATACCTATGGTAATAGTAACCAAGTTCTGTTAAAATTAATGTATTCATTTGTTGAAGCTCTTGTTTGACTTGTAACACTGGAAAATTTTCAAGGACGAATGCTCAAATCAATGCAGCCATGTCAAACGGGGCATCGATCTATTCATATCAAGAAACTACATTTTGGTTTAGGGCCTGTTCGGGCACAGTACTGTGCCTGTGGGAAAAAAAAAATTGAGTCTGACTCAATTTTTTTTTTCCCACACGCACAGTAAAATTTAGTTCAAATACCGTGTCCATTCCCATTCCCCACTGTACGCCGAACATGCCCTTAGGGTTTAGGGTAAATTTGAGTAAGTTATGAGAGGGAGGAGAGAAAAACAGAGTATTTATAGGGGAAACAGGAAAAAAAATAATACCAAACCAGCTAAAAAATGATCGGTCCTAATTTAAATTTTTGACCGGCTATTTCTTTAACCAGTCATAACTAAAATTTCAACTGGCCATTAAAATTTCAACCGGCTATTTTTTAGCTGGTTTGAGCATTTAAAAAACAATACATGTATGATATATATTACTCTAGAATCAGTTAAAAAAAAATTTCAGAACTTCTACTACAAAACTTCAATACATCTATATATGTAGGCAGAAAATAAATTAAGTGGCCCACCAATCAGTTAATATGGACAGAGTGGACAGAGCAGAAGACTTTTTGTTGCTAATATCTACTTTTGTTTTTCTTACTGCATATGTGAAATTACATTTTTTTTACTATTACTGTATTTGAAAAAAAAAAGCAAGAAAGTATAATAGAATAGAATACAGAGTTCCGTAGCCGCCTCTCATTATATGCAATTAATAGATACACTGCCAAATAGTAAACTATTGTCTTATTTTAATGGGTCATATCAACAACGCATTCGGGTTCAGACTCCGGTTCAAATTCGAATCCGATAATTTTTCTGCCGACCTGTGTGTATATATATATATTTTCTGCAGCCGACCTTTGTATTTTGGTCCATAAATGTTAAACGTGTATAAAATTAAATTTATACATGATTATAATGAATTTTTTACAGATTTAACACTTGTCTCATTCAATTTAACAAGGCTGTAGTACAACAATCCCATGATATGGAAAGTGGTCCTAAAAAACCTTTAACAATTTTAGAAAAATAAAATAAAATAATTGATAAAGTCGAAATTACATGCCAATCATCATCATATAAAAAATCCAAGTGATTTCCAAAAAAAAAGAAAGAGTATGGGGTGGGGGGCAAAAGAGTACATTCACATATAATTATAGACCTCTTGGGGACTAGTGAGCAAAAAGACGCGCTAGTATTGATGGCGGCCCCCAGATAAACCACTGGAGAAATATACGAGTGATCTCCTGTTGCACTTACTCTGTTTATCTTTCTATCACCAGAACCAGATGATATAATTAATGTGCAGCGTGAGCTGCAACAGGAAAGAAATAGTCATAGAGAATCTGAAAAGCACTTGATTGCTTTTCTGTGTGAACTGTGAGCAGAGTAGCAAACGAGCGCACAATCAATCCAACAAACTAGATAACAATATAAAATGTCACATCATCATCTTTCCCATCTGAGTTCCCATCTCCATCAATCAAACTAAATTATTTCTTTTTCAAAAGTTACATCCCAATTGCAAAATATCAAATCCCACAAATTTAATTTGGATAAAAAATTGGATAAATAATTGACAATTACTTACGCCCCCACTCGAATTATTGCCCCCATAAATCCAACACACAGAGAGAGAAGAGAGAAGAAGAACAGTGGAAGTAGTGCGCAGAGAGAGAGAACAACCCAACCCAACCCAACGAAACCAAACCCTAGCTGCTAGGGCTCCCGTCTGACCAGTTCCAGATCTCCTCACCTTCCTTTATGCATCACCAATGGAGTGGATCGCTAAGCCAGTAGCGCTCTGGGACTGGGACAACCCACCTCCATCTCCGGCCATCCTCTCCAGTGCAGGAGAGGATGTCTCCGATGAACCCCCGACTTCTGTGGAGACTAATACCAACGGATCGACAGTTGTAGATTCACAACCGCCTCAGCCACAGTTAGGATTAGGTTTGGGGAAGCGAACCTACTTCGAAGGGGGAAAGAAAGGTGAGAAAGGTGAGAAAAGAGCGAAAGAAGGAGCAATCCAAGTGCAGAGCACAAAGTGTCAGGTTGAAGGCTGTGGCATGGATCTGAGCTCAGCAAAGGATTATCATAGAAAGCATCGGGTTTGTGAGAACCATTCCAAGTGCCCCAGAGTTGTTGTCGCTGGTCAAGAGAGGCGTTTCTGTCAACAGTGTAGCCGGTATCATCATCAACTTTTCACTTTCATTTCATCTAATTTCTCCAACTTTTAGCCTGTTTTATTGATTTCTGCTGATATGGATGCAATACATGAATAAACTTTATTGACTTTACATAAATGAGTGAATACTGCAATAAAATGCCCTAAAAGTTCTTTCCAAAATTGGACAAGGGTCATATGAACAGTAATTTTTCTATTAAAATTGGAATGGCAGGGTTATTGACTGATCATAAATATTTCTCAATTCCTATTATTATCATTCAAATTTAATTATTATTACTATCAATTCATCTTTTTTATGTGGTTTCTTGCTTCCTTTGTGAGAGTTTGACCAGAAGAAGCAAAGATACCTCTTGTTTTTCATCACAAGAAACATCTTAAATTTTGATACTTGACAAAAAGGAATTGATTTAAATTACGATTTGCTCAATATCACCAACATATGCATCTACTTGTAGTATTGGAGTGAGGTGATTTGAGTTTGACCAGCTACTTGTCAGAATTAATTGATAACTTGTCATGTTTTGATGGGTTGACATTAATTGAAGGTTCCATGCATTGAATGAGTTTGACCAGAAGAAGCGCAGCTGTCGCCGCCGTCTATCTGATCACAATGCTCGGCGCCGCAAGCCACAGCCCGATACATTCTCCTTTGGTTCCACACGCCTTTCTTCCCCCTTTTATGGTACTTCATTCTCTTCTCTTCTTTATCCTTTTATGTAGGGGTTTCCATTTAAGGTTTGATGTGAAGAATGCAATTAAGCCTCCTGTGACATGATTTAGCCTCAGATCACTTTCTTATCACACAAAAATCATATACTTGTGGTTTTGTTCTGTTTGTTCATACCAATTCATCTCCCAAAACGGTAGAAAAATAATATACTAACTTTGGATGTCTACTTTTACTGTTAAAAGTTAAAACAGAACATATTACTGTTACAATAGTAAATTGTAAAAACTAAGATAAGGATCATCAAATGCAATCTAATTTATTAAGAAAACAAAAGCAATTCTGAATTGTAAATGATGAAATTTGGGAGATGAAAAATGATGATGCAGATGAGAGAAGGCAGATTAGTTTCATGTGGAACAAGGCGCCGTTTGGTCTGATGAGCCCGGTGGCAAATTCTTCATGGGAAGGCTTATCATCATCAGATTTGAAGTTCTCAAACTCAAATGGGAAAGAAGTTTGGATGAAACCGGCAAATGGTAAAGGTTTAGTAGATGGTCAGATGCTTCATCTAGGAAGTCAAAACAGAAGTGACCATAACACTAATATAAATCCTTACTCGACTCTCGGCCATGATGTAGACGGGCTCTTGCCAATCAAGGCCACCACTGTCCAAGTTCTCAATCAAGGTGTCTAATGAAAAACAGTGATTTTTAAAAATTCTTTGAAAATGGTAAAAAAATTCCAAAAAAATGTAAAGTTTGGTCTCTAAGCACATTTTAATATGGAGATCATGCTAAAAGGTTCGTATCAACTGATTGTACTTTGAATCCAACAGTTTATGATCCAATGCGCAAAGGGGCGGAGACCAATGCACTATTTTATCAAAATCCTTCATTGCTTTTGACCGCTTAACTTGATAGTAAATAAATTCGAAAATTTAAATTTTTTTATATGAAAACGAAATTCTCATTGAAGAGATTGGTTTGAACGGTTTGGATTTGTCGTTTGAAGCTGATTCGATCGGTTTTGGAGGTTGGAAGCATATTGTTGAAGTTCTAGAGGAAGCGCGTTAGCCGGACTCTATACATACATATATATATATATATATATATATATTATATATATATTGGTTTTCTTAATAACTTTATTATTATTTGTGTTCAGTGCATGATTCTCTTTTATTTATCTAACAAATAAAAAAGGTGCGGAAGCAACGGCAACAGCTGCTTCAAACTTGGATGGAGCACCGGATCTACGGCGTGCTCTCTCTCTTCTGTCATCACCTACCGCAACTACCACACCACCACCACCACCAGCCTGGCCCGCGGGCTCCCCTGAACTCCACTTTTCTGACCATAATCCCCCCTCCAACTCCAACTCCAACCAAACCGTCACTCTTGCTGCCACCTCACTTCCCAACAACAACTCTCCTTTCTGGTTCAATGACACTCACCCTCCTCTGCACCTCCCTTTTTCTCTTCATAATGCCACTGGAGGTCTCCAGTTCCAAGAGTTCCAGCTCCTCAAGCCAGCAGCTCCCTATGAAACTGCAGCCTTCTTTGATTCCAGTCAGATTCACTAATGCATGCCTCATTGCCTCTCATCATATCATCTGGTTAGTTGCATTTCATTATTTTATATGACAAGAATAATACACTCGCTGCACCTCGGTTCAATATCGGGAAAAGCTAACTGGACTTGTCAAATACCAATGAAGCTGGTTGTTTTTTTACTGCTATTGCACCTGACCTGTAACCAGAGTGAAATGTTATAATATTAGTTGTAAATGTTGGACTGACAACTTCTTGTGAAGGGGAAAGTAAGTACCAGTATTGATCTGGAACTCCTAGCACTCTGGTTGCAAATGCCGGAATAATGAAAATTGAATAAAGAAAAAGTGTCAGTATTCATAGTGAACATAGCGGTTTTTTTTTTTATTTGACTTGGTTTCAGGTGATAAGTGAGGTGTTGAGAAGTGGTGAAGAGAAAGCAAACAGGTGTAACATTAGCATCTTTTGTGTCTGAGACCTTTGATTTTAATGAATGATGTTTTGATTGTATGCCGGCTCGAAGGAGCCTTCTCTTAGAAGCAACTCCATATGATATTCCCGCCTTTTGTTGTATAATTTTTCCATATTTAGTTGTACAACTCTTTGATACTATTAGTATTGGATTAACTCATGGGTGTTTCTAGCCTTGCATGAATGTTGGTATTAACTTAATTTTGCCTTCTTGTACAGTTAGCTAATAATTCATTCATTTTCTGATCTTTAAATGTCAAATCATTTTTCAGTTAATCATTATCAATATGGAAGCAAAAGTTTTCTCCTTGGGAACTTTTTATTTGATGCTTGAAATTTACTTTTAAAAAATGTTCTGACTTGAGCAATAATTCCATTCTTTGAAATACTTGTTTTTATTAATATAGCAAAATCATATGATCATATGTATTTACCAAACAAAGAACACTTAACACTTGTCAATATATTTCTTTTTTAGTACAAATATTAGTAGGTAATTTAAATGGTACCCAATGCAGGTTCAAAGTCATTGCATATATATATAGCTGTAACATAACAAAATGAGACGATAGTGTAAAATAATCATAACAAAATGCAATTTGCCAAGAAAGTTTGGCTTTTAATTTATGTTCTATTTTACACAAGGTTAACGCCAATGTAAGCAACAAAATTTTGTGTTTATGAAAAAATCGGCTCATTCATTACCGAAATTTTATTCACATCCTCAGAAAAAAAAAAACCAAAATTGGCTTCTATTTTTCAAAAATTCGAAAAACAACCCTACCTCTGGTTTTTTTTGTTTTAAATTAAAATAAAATGTACGTATAAACTATTATATATAATTTGTTATTCCTACGAATTTTTTTATGAACCCAAATATATATCCTACCTAAGTGGTTGAGACAGCTAGAAATTTAGAATATTTGGAATTTGTTTTCGACATATTAAATTTAAATATTTTGACTTCGTTGCCGGTTCTTCTAAAATGATCTACTATTCAATTTGGACAAATTTGATAACGACTATAAATCTTTTTGTCAACTCTTCTTATTTTTTTCCAAAAAAAAAAATGTGGTGGTATATTATATATAATATAATAATGAGAACGGAGTAGGTCCGATGTCCATCGGACCTATTTTTAAGTTCAACGAGCATGATGACCGTCCGATCTAATTTAAGATTTGTGCGCACGAAATTGAAACAGACACACGAATTTTAAAGCATTCCGCACGAATCTTAAAGCAAATCGACGGTGATTAAACCCGTCGAACCAGAGTAGGTCCGATGCCCATCGGACCTACTCTCAAGTGTATAATAATATAATGTATCTTTCATTAAATTGAATATTTCATATACATACATCGAGAGTGGCTAAGGTCAAAGTGGTATGACCAAGGCCTTGGTGCTACCAATTAGTTTTTGCAATTTTAAAGTTCAAATAGTCGATTCAAACCGTTAGATGTTCAATCTATATTAAAATCTGCTTGGAGACCAAATTTTACATTTTTTGGAATTTTTTTACTATTTTTTAAGCCACTTTGAAAATGACAGATCCGGGTGAACAGTAAAAACAGTGCAACCAAATTCTGGACCATGTGATCAGCAATTTTCAAAGTGGCTTAAAAAATAGTAAAAAAATTCAAAAAAATGTAAAATTTGGTCTCCAAACAAATTTTAATATAGAGATCACATCTAATGGTTTAGATCGGCCGTTTGGACTTTGAAAATCAAAAACGACTTGGTAGCACTAAAGGCCTTGATCATACCACTTTGATCTTAGCCACTATCACACAAACACAAATAAAGCCTATAACATTTGTGAGGAGGGTTCAAATGTCTTCATTTTTTATGTCTCAATCATGTCTTCTATTTATAAAAACTTTAATAACTCAAAAATTTAAAACTTATAAGTCAAATAAAACTGTTAGATATGATCTATATCATTTTATCTATGCACGTATAAAAATTATGGCATTCCAATTTTATTTTGTTTGTCATTGGGAGGTTGTAAAATTGTATTGATGTGGATAATTTTTAAACGTTGATTTTTCAACTTATTGATTCACATATAAACAAAATTGAAATGTAATAATTTTTTATGAGCACATAGTGAAAATAACATAGATCACATTTAACGGTTTTATTTTGACATTTATGTTTTTAATTTTGAGTTATTAATATTTTTAAAATAGAGACATGGTAGATGCACAAAAATAAAGACATTTGAACTCTCCTCAACATTTTTTAATTTCTTATTAAATAGAAGTGGACTACCCGGCCGGCTTTAATTTGGATAAATTGGACAATCCGGATTTCAATTTCCATAAATTATTAATTAATGATAAGAATATATTAAAGAGTAATTATATCTTCTCCCATCTAACCTTGCCCAATTTTTTTCCCCAGCTAACTAATTTTCTTTTCTAGCTATAATTACCAATTCTAACTATCTGGTGGTTCCTACAAATTAATTAGCAGATTTTGTCTCCTTTTATTTCTTTCCTCTCTCCCTCCCTCTCCCACCTCCCACCTCCCACCTCCCACCTCGAAATGATAAATACGATAAGCTCCCTCCCTCTTCCACATCCGCCTCCGCCTCCGCTTTTTCATCTCTACCTGCTACTCCGCTCCTGCGGACGTTTTGCCGGAGATTCTCCATCACTCCATCCTAATCAAACACGCCTCGGCCGGATCAAATCAATCACTGTCGACCGTCTCAAAATGAGTGCTAAATGGATTGAGTTCAACTAATTTTGTCTCTGTAGATGCAATTAATCCATTTCGTATCTATGTTCCTCTTCCTCATGCAGTAGCAAGTTATTTACAAAGAACAAAGCTTCATTAATGATGAATTAGGCCAGTGTGTACTAAGTACTAGGAAATGACAGAAAAATAAATTTTGAAAAAAATAGAGGTGTATGACTGAATACTTGATGTCTTAGGTATGAATATTTCAACGTGTATGAATGAATATTTGATATCTTAGTTATGAATACTTCAACAGTATATGTATGAATACTTCAATGAAGTATGTTTTGTTTCTTTTAAATATTATTTTGTTTTCTTTGTTTGTAATATTTCAATACATGATCTGTAAAATTTGATAAATTATTTTTGTTTCGACAGTAAAACATGTGACAACTATTTTTTATTTTCAAACAATAAAATTGAACTAGAAAGCAATAAAGCAATGTTTAATACTATTCGTCTGATCTTGTAAAATTAATGAGGTATGAATACTTGTGCAATAGACAACTCAAAAGTATGTCATCATGGATCTCATTTGAAAGAGAAAATTGTGTAGAAGACGTTCGTGGTTTTAGATTTTCAAAATTTCTCACATATCATCAGAAATATTGGTTAGATTGAACGAAGAAAAAAACCACCTCTAAAACGTGTAAAAGATGGGTGAGTGATGTGTTAAGTTTTTTTTTTTAAATACTTAACATTTTAGGTATGAATACTTGATGTATTATATATGAATACTTGCGCGTGCCAGTTCTAAAATCTTTTAAATATTAGACAGTCCCCAAATAGTAAGTAGTCCCTCCAAGTAGTTAGTAGTTACTAAAGTAGTTAGGGAGAAAAAATAAGAGAAAGTTACGGGGATAGCTAGGTGCTCCCAATATTAAATTCCTGAACAATATATAACTGTAGCTATGACCACATACCATCACAATTTGTATATATGCAATTAATTTATTTGTTGTGGTCCTCATCACCTATGACATTTTTTTTCCAATAAGCACGTTTAAGTACAATTATTTTTTCAAATAAAATCTCCTTGGTACAATTATTTAAATACAGCAAACTTTCATCAATTGTGCATCTATCTAGGAAACAACATACACATTATATATTTCAACAAAAACAAATTAACAAAGAAATTTTTTACAAAGTGTGTGTGTGTTTATTGGATGGCTCAAGATACAAACAAAAAGGCCTAACAGAGTGTGGGCACTTAACTAGTCTCGGAATTAAGTACAATATAACAAGGTATTTTTTTTTTTTTCTTTTGGTGTCACAGTCCGTAGGCCACTGTTTTGGTTTTCAATCAGAAAAAAAAAAAGACATTGTTTCTTGTAGTAATTCAGATACTAATGTGGAGAAAGAGACAATAAATTAGTAAAGATTTCTCTCTTATTTCTGTTGGTAAAAGCCACGTGTCATTTCTCCTATCACTTTTAAAT
This sequence comes from Carex parvula, assembly GCA_025461045.1. Taxonomy (NCBI): domain Eukaryota; kingdom Viridiplantae; phylum Streptophyta; class Magnoliopsida; order Poales; family Cyperaceae; genus Carex; species Carex parvula. The sequence goes on along the minus strand of JAJGRW010000488.1, from coordinate 446,236 downwards.
AGGTAGAAAATCACATCATGATCCAAATATTCTTTTAGGATTTTCATCTATATCTTTTAAATAGGTAGAAATTCACATGATTCAAATATTCTGGATCATCCAAAAATACTGATTAAATAATAAACTCACATGATTCAAATATTATGTAAAAAATTATGGCATTCCAACTTTATTTTGTTTGTTATTGGGAGTTGTAAAAATGTATTGATGTGGATAATTTCTAAACATTGATTTTTCAAACTTATTAATTCACATATAAACAAAATCAAAATGTGATAATTATTTAGGAGCACATAGTAAAAATAACATAGATCACATTTAACAGTTTATTTTGACATTTATGTTTTTTTGAGTTATTAATATTTTTAAAAATAGAGACATGATAGATGCACAAAAAATAAGACATTTGAACCCTTCTCAACATTTTTTAATTTCTTATTAAATTAGAAGTGGACTACCCAGCCGGCTTTAATTTGGATAATTGGACAATCCCGGCTTTCAATTTCCATAAATTATTAATTAATGATAAGAATATATTAAATTCCTGAACAATATTAACTGTAGCTATAACCACATACCATCACAATTTGTATATATGCAATTAATTTCTTTGTTGTGGTCCTCATCACCTATGACATTTTTTTTGTTCAATAAGCATGTTACACCAAAAAGGTATAGTACAAAGTTTCGGTACAGCAAGCTGTACCTTTTAACCTTAAATACACTTTTGGTTCAGATTGCAAGTGCACAATCCTAGCACGTAGTATATTATCGGGTATCGATCACAGGGACGGTTGGAACAGATTGGATTCTACTCAGATTATATAAAAATCCTAGAAGTCTGCAAAAGGGTGGTTTTTGGTTTGTTTAAAGTCCTAATCAGAAACGACAATACTTAAAATAACAAAGTAAATTTTGGTTGGGTTTTAATGAATAAAAAAGGGTTCCTAGGGTTTCAGATTTCGTCTCAGCTTTGCCTCTAAGTGCCCGGTCCGTGCACTTTCATGCACGGGCCGTGTACTCTCATACACGGTCCGTGTGGCCCTCGAGTTGATACAGCAGCTATTGGTTTCTGTATTGATTTCCTGTGCAAAGTTATTTTGGCCGTACCTAAGTCTATAATCCTCAACTTTCGTTTATTGGCTTAGTTACTCGGTACGAAACTCAATTTATACTTTCTTAGGGTTCTTAAACTTCAACTTTCGTTTATTGGTTTAATTGTCCTAAGTTATTTGTTGGTCTACTAAAGATAACCTCGATCTCTCGATACGAGGAAAACTTCGCCTTTCGGCTACCGCTTGGTCTCACCTTTCGGTTCACAAACCTATCTCAAATACCTAGGTTGGTCGAAAGAATATCAAAGTCTTGGAATACCATCTAGATGTGGCCATACATCTAACGATAAACAAATCAATTCAAACGATTTCAACTAAGCAATAAAATACTACACAACAAACAAGCACAAGATCCAATACAAATTCCAATAACTAGCAAATAAAACAAAGCATTCAACTAGATCTTAACCCTAGAAACTAATAAATCTACTCAAACATGGTCCTAAAGCAAATAAAACAAGAGATAAATAAGAAGTTCATGACAAAACTCGAAGATTCAAGAAGAGACGTCGCTAATCTCTCGATTTTCGCCGTTTTTCTCTTCTCGAAGTTCAGCCGCCACTTCCTTCTCTGCTCCAGAATCAGCAGCCAAATGCCCAGGATCTCGCCTTTAAAGCCTTCCATTCGCGACCCCTCCAGCTGGCCTCTGTTTCCAATTCTGGATTCTGTTTTCAGAAATGCCGTGTACGGTCCGCACACAATAGTGCACGGACCGTGTGCCTATGTCTTGATGAGTGGGAGGTGTGTCTTCAGTCAGTGGTTGGGCAGAAGGTATACGGTCCGTATGCAAAAGTGCACGGTCCGTGTATTGTCCTTAAGATTCCAGATCTTCCTCTTTTTCGCCCGTTTCCTGCAACAAAAGTAAGAAAGAGCAGCAATACCACATCCTATAGATATTCAATGAAATATACAAATTTTTGGGGTTTTAGACACAGGTTTTAATGCAAAGTTCGGTCGGAATGTAGACAAAATAACAGGTATCAAAGCACATTTTAAGTACTTACAACCTATAAACAATTCTTTTTCAAATAAAATCTCCTTGGTACAATTAAATACAACAAACTTTCATTAATTGTATATTAATCGAGCCATGAACATATTTTTGTATACTCTTGATACATGAACTATTTATACTTACACGATGAGGTATGAATATTTGCTCGATGATGTATGAATACTTGCATGACGAGGTATGAATACTTGTGCAACAGACAACTCGAAAGTATGTCATCATGGATCTCATTTGAAAGAAAAAATTATGTAGAAGACGTTCGTAGTTTTAGATTTGCAAAATTCCTCACAATCGTCATAAATATTGGTTAAATTGAACGAAGAAAAAAAACCACCTCTAAAAATGTGTAAAAGATGGGTGAGTAATGTGTTAAGTTTTTTTTTTTTTTCAAAATACTTAATATCTTAGGTATGAATACTTGATGTATTATATATGAATACTTGCGCGCACCAGTTTTAAATTTTTTTAAA
>JAJGRW010000488.1:400892-436588 GCA_025461045.1 Carex parvula | reverse complement strand
TTGGAAAGACTTGAACGGAAGTATCTTACAGAGAGAGACAGAGAAGGTAGCATTACATTTCTCTGACTAGGTTATACCAAAAAGTTTCCAAATCATGACGAAAGATTTGGGGGGTACACACAGAGTGGGGTTTTTGTTTTTGTTGGATCTGATATTCTGATTGGAGGTAGGTAGAGCACAAAAAATGTACTTTGTCATGACTAACATGCCGTGATTTTGATCTCGTGTCATGCCGTATCATGACTAAGTTAATTTTTATGTGCCGTGATCAAAATGTCAAGAGGTGGTCACGACACGCGAATGGTCATGCCACGTGAGTCACGCTGTGCCTAATGTGCCGTGACCATACGTGACTCGCGTGACTCACCATTAAATTAATATTTATATTTAATGGTCCTAATTATACATAACTCGCGTGACTACGTGACGTGCCGTGCTAAAGTTTCAAAAGATGAGCACGGCACGCGAATGGTCACGGCACGGGACACGCGAGTCACGGCACGTAACTGACACGTGTGCCGTGACGTTCCTTGACGGAGCCGGCTCCGCCGTGCCATTTTTCCCACTCTAGAGGTAGGTATGAGATATATACCGTTATTTTTAATAATAATTCAAAGTTAATTAGAAAATATTAATTATACTCAGTTCCTCTGCGTATTTTTAAAAATGTCAAAACAAGTCATTTAATTGGCTGGTTTCTATTTTTTCTCAACTAGCCATTAAATGGCCGGTTGAGACTTTGTTTTTTCTATTTTAAACCCGATAATTTCTTTTATTTATTTATGAAACTTAATCTCAATTAATATATACTAAAACTTTAAACCCTAAACTCAATTGAATAACCGGATATAATTTTCAATTACCAGTAAAAAAAAATGTGAAGGTTCTGTTGGTTCTCTGCATAGAAAAATAGTTCTAGTATTAGACATACTTGACTCAAAAATATTTCTCTGATGAAACAAATTGGATCCGGGACAACACCAAATATTAATTTGCTCCCAATAGATATAAAGGTTCGACTGTTAATTTAAGTAATTTTTTAACATGCTATCTGAATTTGTACCGTGCAATTTTTGCTCCCAATAGATCCAATTTGTACCGTGCAAATTTTGGTAACTGGAAATTATATCCGGTTACCATTCTTTTTTTTAACTATTAGTAACCGAAAATTATATCTTAGAGTTTAAGGTTTTAGTATATATTAATTGGGATTAAGTTTCATAGATAAATAAAAGAAATTATCGGGTCTAAAACAGTAAAAAAAAAAAGTCTCAACCGGCCATTTAATAGCCAGTTTGGATATTAAGCTGGGTATAATTAATATTTTCTAATTAATTTTGGATATTAATAAAAATGTCGGAGATATATATATACACACACCGAAATTTTAAAATTTGACATACTTCAAAGAAAAAGAATCAAATAATTACAATTTTATGTAAATTCAAAATTTGACACGATCACAATTTATGGCGGCAGACAGCCCTTTCGTTAAAATTTTAGAATTAGATGGAGTACTTTAGAATTTGAATGTATTAGAAGGATCACGATAATTTTTGTATATAATCAGAAGTGTTTTGAACCGGGATCAATAACTCAGATTTAAAATATTTTTACTTTTTTTCAGTAACACACCAAGAAATATTTTAATTTTTTTTTACAGCCAAGAAATATTTTTACTTTTTTCTTCCTTGTTGTACCGAATTATATCCGAATTATACCCGAATCACAAATTTTTAACTCCGCCGAACCGAATCCAAACTATTCATTTGTCACAATAGTTAGAAACACATATATCAAGATAAACACACTTTTTCAATAACACGCTTTAAATTGTTCAACATATAATTGTTAGCAATTAGCTAGATTCAACTCAAACTCAACTCGTTAACGTCTCTAATTAAGTTGATAACTTGACTTATCTTTAAAGTAATTTTGGACACATTGTTTTAATTGACATTAAATTTGACAAAATACACGGATGTGAATAATTTTTAATATTAATTTTTTAATTTATTGATTCGCTTAAAAACAAAATAAAAATTATAATATTGTATGCAGGGCTGCAAACGAATCAAACTTAATCCAGTTCGAGTTCGAGTTCGAACAAATTTCGAATCAAACTGGTTTGAATTGAAGCAGGGTTTCAAACTGAAAAGAAGAGTTCGAGTTTGATTCGGTACGATTCGAACCAGTTTCAAACCGAACTAGTTCAAAATTGAAGCAGGATTTAGAACTAAAAAGAAGAGTTTTTAACCGAGTCAGACTCAGTTCGAGTTCGATTCGAACCAATTTCGAATCAAACTGGATTTGATTCATTTCAAAACCGAGCTGATTTGATTCGTTTTGAACTGAATTTTTTTTTGAATGGAACTCAATCAAATTACGAACTACGAGCTTTTTGTGCACCCCTAATTTGTATGTTCATGTATATAAAATAATATAAATCACAAACTGAACTCATTTGTACACCGAGGAGTTGTCTACTATATATATTTTAGTTTTGCAAAATTAAACCTACTCATTGTCAGAGAAAATTATTTTACGAACTAATAAATTTTTTCGTTATTTATTAAAATAAGTGATTTTAAAATTAGCTTAATGAACAGTAAACAAATCTAAAAAAAAAATGTAAATTTGGTCTCCAAGTACATTTTAATATAGATATCATATTTAATGGTTTGGATCAACTGTTTGGACTTTGAAAACAAAAAAACCAATTAGTTATACTACGGCCCCGGAACAAACATTTTGATACTAGCCCCCCTCTCTCTGTGTGTGTGTATATATATATATATATATATATATATATATATATATATATAGTGCTTGGCTATTATGCTTATATAAGCATATCCCCACATATGCTAAATGAGCATTTTTGCGTTTCCAATGTTCAAATGGTCGATCCGACCGTTCATCTTGTTCTCCATATTAATATGTGCTTGGAGACCAAATTTTACATTTTTCTGAATTTTTTTACTATTTATTAAGCCACTTTGAAAGTTTCTAATCTGGTGGTCCAGAATTTTGGAAACACTGTTTTTACTGTTCACCCAGATCAGCAATTTTCAAAGTGGCTTAATAAATAGTAAAAAAATTCAGAAAAATGTAAAATTTGGTCTCCAAGCACATATTAATATGGAGAACAAGATGAACGGTCGGATCGACCATTTGAACATTGAAACGCAAAAATGAGTTATAAGCATATGTGGGCATATGCTTATATAAGCATAGTAGCCAGCCCCTATATATATATATATATATATATATATATATATATATATATATATATATATATATATATATATATATTAGAGAATGGTACAATTTTTTTTATTTAAGCAAGAGATGCAATAAAATTTAGTTTGGGGGAGGGGGACCAGATATTAACATATACGGACAGGATTCAATCAACTAAAGAAATGCTATCTTTAAACTGTTGTTAATTTGCTATCAACTAAACAATCCAATCAGTTTTTGTGATTCGGATCTCAACGCCTGGTCATTAATCTTTTAACAGTATTTATGATTCGGATCTCCAGGATATGGATCTCTCAAGAGATGGCAACTATTTGGGTCACTATCAGAACTCATAACATGTTTATTTTAATATTTTTTAATTCTGGTTCTCTGTTTCCTTTACTACCAGAAAGAAACCACGTCAGACGGACCTCTAAAATTTTTTAGGAGGAATTTTATAAGGGATCTAAGTATATTTAGTGTTGTAATTAAGTCAAATTTGTAAGTTGTGCCGTACTGTTATTAAATTTAAAAAGATAGTCATGATATACCGAAATTTTTATTTTTAACATTTTAAAGAATTAAATTAATAAAATAACCACCGTTTCTGGTCAATTTTATATTTAACACGGCCGCAGAACACCGGAGCGGACCCATTTGGGGGAGGCCGCAGAATGCCGGAGCGGACCCTCATATGGGTCCGCATAATGCCGGAGCGGACACGGGTCCGCACTATGCCGGAGCGGACCCTGGTCTTTTTTTTTTTCTGATTCTGAATTTGATTATGGTTTTGTTTTGGAAATTTTTATCAAAAATGTAACGTTTGTCTGGAAGTTGTGTATAATTACTTATATTTGAAATGTCGTTTAATCTGAAATTGTTGTTCGTCGTTTGTTTGATCAAAAGAAACATTACAATAGAACAAGGAGCCATATAAAGAAGCATACAATAGAACATGCGAATGTTATCGGAAATTACAAATACGTCTAATTAACCGAAAATAAACAATAGTTTTACAAGTACAATTAGAAAAACAACATTAACTCTCAATCTCGTGCAGCCCGAGCAGCTCTGTTTTGTCTTTCTTGCGTATCTCGGCCGGCTTGGTGTCCTCTTCTCCTATTATGTAGAACATCCATCCACATCGGAATTCTGTCGTGCTGTCTTCTGCCCACAGAAATATTTTTTTTCTCTGGAACAAGGACCGGGCCATCGTGTGGAGGCCATTCCGACTGATTTCCATAAACATGCCATTGTGCGCTCCATGTGTTGATCAGTGTATGGATGTGATAATAGTGACTTACAAATACGCCAGGGTCGATGCCTCGGAGACGACACACGGACAGAACATGAGAGCACGGTATTCTCTCCAATTGAGGCTTCTGGCACATGCAAGTTACTGTGTGATCATCCCCGATTATCACCATATATTTGTAATTGGCCTTGGTAAACCGATCAGAATCGTCAGGTATGAAAGCGTGAACTCTCTCCTGTGTGGAGGTTACCTCGAACTCGTTGTTGTTTCCAAAGCCCCCCAGCGTCTTCATTTTATCGGACCTCTCGAACCGTTTGTTGATCAGCTACGAAAAATTAAAAAATAATGAAGAAGTCAGATTTTTTTTTAACAAAGTTCATTGAAAATGATGAAGAAATAACTACAAATAAAAGTACCTTATGCACACGACACGAGAATTGCTGACATTGACTGACTTCCCATTCCGCTTTGGCCCTCCTTTGCGCAAACCATGCCATGCATTTGTAAAATGTGTCTTCAATTATTACTGCAACCGGTAGCCTACGAGAGGACTTGAAGACCTTATTAAGCGACTCAGACCCGTTTGTAGTCATGATGCCCCAACGGTAACCACCGTCCAGTGCTTGGAATATCTTCCATGGTTTGGGGCACTCGTTCTCATCTTGATCCAAATATTTACCCACACCGTCCAGCCAATTGAGGGCAATGTCACATGCCTGTCCCATTGCTTGCATTCCTTGCTCGTACCTCCTCATCTTCCTCTTAGCCACACATATTCTAAAAAAACGGATTGCCTTATCACTGCAACCGTTCTTCTTCATGTTCTCGGCTATGTGAGTAGCACAAAGACGGTGAACACATTGATCCTCATCCTCCTCGTTCCACCCCATATCATCTTGTCTGAACACCTTCTTGATACCCTTTCCCCTATCAGTGATGACACACATGAATCTGGAGCAGATTACATTGATCCTCAACCATTTCATGAACCACGCACAATCGTCATAACTCTCTGATTCTACCAGTGAAAAAGCCAACGGGAGGAGCTGATTTTCAGCATCGTACCCGGTTGCAATCAACAACTTGCCTGTGGTAAAATAAATTTTGTAAGAGCCGAAATCAACTAAAAAAAATAAAGTGAAAACAATCAAATTAGTTACCTTTATACCGGCCTGACAGGAAACATGCATCAACTGTGATGACCGGTCTGATATGTTGAAAAGCAGCTATGCACGGTCCAAATGCCCAAGCCGCCCTATGAAAATACCTCCATGGTTCAGGTTCACCAGTGGGATATGAGGTCACCTCAAACAATGTTTCTGTCAATAAATTTAAAAAAATAAGTTCAATTTTTGATTGATAATGAAATAACGTAAAAATTGAAGGAACAATGTAGTACCTGGGTTGCTTCTTTTCATTGCCTCCAACAATGGAACTACAAGAGCGTATGGCCCCTCCCAACTGCCAAATTGACGGGCTATTGCCAACTCACGGCCACGCCATAGTTTGTTGTACGCCGGTATCTGACCGTTGTACTTTTCAGCAACAGCAATTCGGACAGCCTGAATACTCAAGTCGACATCGTTCCTCATGTGAGCGGATATACACTCGGCAACCATAGCAGCTGACAACTGGGAGTGATCTGTTCTTGTCGCATCCGCGTGGCATGAATGTTGTGTTGGGCATTTAGAGACACGCCATTGTGTTCCATAACCGGTGGCCCTTGCGAGTATGTACCACCCACAGTAACTGTCCTTGCACTTGAACCTCATTCTTGTGCGGTCACTGTGCGTAGGTATTAACTCTTTGTTGCAAAGGATGTGAAACCTGGCAATTGCGCTCTTCATTTCCTCCTTTGAGTCATATGTTTGTCCCTCGGACAATTCATTCTCAAAATCTGCTCTACTTCCAAACAAATCCGAATTGGCTTCCATAAACCCTGATGTGTCGTTGAAAGCATGAATCGGGTGCTGAAACCCACGATCCATTATCTGAAACCCGCTATCCATCTTGAATTTCCTTGATATTCCGAGCACAGGCCCGGTATCTTCCTGGTCAGAATAATCGCTCATACCCTCAGGATCAACATGACCCCAATTTTCCTTTGCCTCTAGTATTTCCGGATCCACTTCTTCATCAGATTCATCAGGATTACAAGTTTGACCCCAATGAGCGGTCCGACTAGATGAAGGCTGGTCAGTCTGGGATGGGGTCCGACGGGAGGGTCGGTCCCTCTGAACTGGGGCCCGACTACTGGACGGTTGGTCAATTTGGACAGGGGATGGACTAGTGCCGGATGAGTTACCCCGACTACGACCCTGGATTAACCTCTGAACTGGGTTCGAACACCGGGCTCTGGTAACCTCCACATATAGGTCAATTATCTTGTATACACCCCCAGAAAAACTCATGGTTTGGTTATACAATACCTGCCAGACTCCCTCATTCTGAATTGGAAATAGTTGGAACCAGGTTTGTGCCGAACTAGTCGGCATGCTAATTTTGGCATCAATTTTAAGGTCATACTGACCCTGATCCAACCCCAAATTCCCACATATACTTGATTTAAGTCTCAAATAATCCGTACCTGGCAATACCGGGATCACAGTAACGGGTCCAATACTGTAGTAAACCCCATTAGGACCTGTTAATACATCCCCACCAGTGTAGATGGATACCATAAGAGCCATTTTTTCAATTCAATACAGAAAAAACCTACAATTAAAAATTAACTAAATTAATTAATTTAAATTAATTATTCTAATTAAATTATTCTAATTTTAATTATTGCTAAATTAATTATTCTAATTAAATTATTAATCTACTGAAATAAAAATAAAAAATTTAAAAGAAGAGAGAAAAAACTTACAGATCAGAGAGCTAACTCAGGAGAGAGAAGGTGTGAGAGTGTGGAATGAAATTTCGCTGTCATTTTCGGGATATAAAGACCATGGTCCGCTCCGGCATTCTGCGGACCCGGGTCCGCTCCGGTATTCTGCGGACCCATATGGGGGTCCGCTTCGGTATTCTGCGGCCTCCCCCAAATGGGTCCGCTCCGGTGTTCTGCCGCCGTGTTAAATATGGAATTGACCAGAAACGGTGGTTATTTTATTAATTTAATTCTTTAAAATGTTAAAAATAAAAATTTCGGCATGATATGTTAGTTACGTTGTGACCATATGTGGTTGGTTATGATTAATCATGTTTAATTTTTTTTTTATAATAAAAATAAAATACATAATATATATTTATCCTTCTAAATTTCGGAAACTATTACTAAGTTGTGAAAGTAAATAATTCATTTTATTATTTGCAACACATCCAAGAAAATGATTCAATTGTGGTCATTAATTAACCCGCTCTTTACACCGCCATTACCAGCTAATCCCGATTGGCGTGCTCATTTGGTTGTTATGCAGATTCGGGTTCTGATTGCACAACTGCCGGGCTTCCATTTTGCACATATAGCCTGAGATGCAAACAGAGAGGTTGATGGCCTTGCTCGACCCGTGCTTGCTACGAGGGCTCGCTTTATCCCTCTACCCACCTCTGCCTTCGCACTGATGTCTCTACTTTCATGTTGCACGTTTTTTGTGTATTATATCCGTGCAACCCATACTGTCTCTTATGATCACCTTTTATTTCTAGTTTGTTATCGGTCTTTTATGTTTTTCAGATGTTGCACGGCTTTTTAATGTATATAGGCCGTCATCCAGTTGGTCTCTGGTTTGTGTTTCAGTTTGGAGAACTATCATATGGCGATGGGGTGATGATATGAGAAGATGTTTTTATGATGGGCAGTTTTTACGGGACTACATATAGACACATATTATCATAGCGATATCTGTGTTAGTGTTTTTCTGCACTCTGTATGTGCATGGGACTTGGTAGGTTTTTACGGCACCCATGCACAAGGACTTGTATACTATCAATTAAGGTTTAATAAAATTGGCCCACGGGCAAATTTTTTTTTTATAAACCATAACTAAAAAACAATTTTAGAAAAACAACATAATTATTTTTGTTTTTACAAAAAACATAAGAATCGAAATGCCATTTCGCTCTGCTAATTTTTTTTTACCGGACCGAAATGGCATTTCGGTTCGTAATGGTTCCATCCACGACAGAGGCTTTGGCCTAAAAAAAAAAAGGGTCTGACCGAAATGGCATCTCGGTCCGTGAGTATTACACCAACGATTACACCTGTTATGCTGAAAATTTGTCAAACCAGTACGGACCGAAATGACATTTCGGTCCGGAATAAAAAAAAAAATAGCGGATCAAAATATCATTTCGATTCTTATGATTTTTGTAAAAACAAAAGTAATGTTTTCTAAAATTGTTTTTTGGTTTATAAAAAAAATTCCCCACGGACTCTTGCTGCCAAAAAAAGAAAATTGTGGTCATTAATCTTTTAAAAGCGTTTATGATTCAGGTCTCCAAGTTTCGGATCTCTCGAGAGATAGCAACAATTTGGGCCACTTATCATAACTCAGACATGTTTATTTTAATTCTGGTTCTCTGCTTCCTGGCACGTTCGAGGGGCCTCCAAAAGGGCAATTTGGACAAACAAAAAAAAAAAAACATGAACTGGTGCCTGGTGGTGAAGAAAATATATAACAGTAAATTTGATTACTTTATTATTTATGTTTTCACATCCAAAAAATTAAAAAGCAAGTGATGAAGTAACATCGACAATAATACTAACAATGCCGATTTTTTTATTAATATCCAAAGTTTAATACAAATTATTAATTATACCCAGAACTCAACTCAATATCGATATATACCCAAGCCGGCCATTTTCTGGCCGGCCAAGTACCCTCCCTAAGCCGGCCAGAAAATGGCCGGCCATGTACCTTTTTTTTTTTTTTTTCCCGTTTTTTGGAGAGAGACACTATGAAGATCAAAGTATTAAAATTTAACACTGAAAATTTGAAATTTTTTGTTTAAATTAGTTGTTATATTACTTCTTTTGATATATAATTAGCATATTTATACTAAAATATGTTATATTAATTGAAATTATATTGAATAACACTATATTATGTTAAATTACGCTAAATTACATTACATTACATTATTTTACAAGTTGTTATATTAATTGAATACGCTATATTGTGCTACTATTTTTTATGTTGTGCTACTATTTTAATGTTGTTATATTTTTTGTTTAGCATTACCATAAAAGCACACATACACAAGAACCGAAATATAGGATAATCCAAATATACCAAACATAAATAGTATATCAAATATAAATAGTACAAAACTAGTAAAAATACAACTAAAACGGAGAGGGAGAATATCGATGAGGTGGTACTCCGGCGTTTGCCCGGCGCGGCCAGCGCGGCCAGGCTCCGTCTCTCTCGGGCTCATCTGGGGCATCGGCAGACCTCAGTATCTGCTCGGCGGTATCCCAACTGGCATCGCCTGTGGAGACTGGTGGTACTGGCGGAGGTGTAGCGAAGATAGATGCGGCAAACTCACTCCCAAAGGCAGGCTGAGCATGAGACCCGCTACCACTAGCCTCTCAATCATGCGGCATCTCTGTGCCATATCGGGGTACCCTCGGTGCCGAGCTGAAATCCTCATCGAATACCCCGAATTCCTGGAGACTGTACGAGAGGGACTCGTACTCAGAAGTATCGGACATCTCAGGTGGTGGCTGTGGCGGCCTCTCTGCCGGACCCTGCAATCATACACATAATTTATTAAATTTGATCTGAATGAAGAAATTTATTAAAACATCTAGCTGATACTGAAGTATGAAATACCTGAGGCTGCACCGGACGTCCATGCTCGTCGTACCATGCCGTCCACCCAACGTCGGACAATACCCAACGGTGGTAGTCCCACTCTGGATGTGAATCGGGGGAAGATGGCATATCATCTAACAGAACCGGGCTCCGATCGGGCTCATGCGGATCTATCTCACGCCAGTTGATGTTCTCTCTGGCGTCCCGCAGCATACCGATGATCTTTCCACCGTGCCCGGCATCCTCCACTGTATTCGCATTCTTCTTGAGGGTGCGGTACCCAAGCAGTCTCCAGTTCTTCTTTCCCAGCATGCGGATCCCATGCCCGCACTCCTTGATCGCTGACAAAAGCTGAAAAAAATTTAGCGTGTCAGATCAAACCTTAATGTATTATTAAGTTAGACCAAAACTATGTGGTTTTATGTGCTTTACCTGGCGAGCCCATCCACGACCGGTGGGATGGTAACCATCATCCATCTGGATCCTGTCGCGGAGATGGGCACCGTAATCACCCTGCAGATAGACACTCGCCATGCAGACCTGCGTGTACCATACATCGTACCTCAACTGGGGATCCCCCGGGGTCTGCTGAAGCACATCTGGCTCGTGATAGAAGTCTGTATACTGAGGATCCAAGGCCGTCATGTAGTATGCATCGTAATGGCTGCTCCAGTCCTTATCTAGTCGCGCTCGGTGGGTAACGCTGTAAAGAAGACGTTAGTTGCAATAAAAAACTATCAAGTAATATGATTTATTTAATAAATACAATAGACTACGACTTACCGGTGCAGGTCTCTGTGCGTGTAACTCGGCAAAGATGGGTCTGCAGGAATCAACGCCGCTCGACCAAACTGTCGGAGCACCCGATCTGGGTAGTGGTGCTCCACTGTCCAAAAATGTATGAGCGGACCTCGGTAGAACCACATCGCCTGCTCCTGCTCGTCAGTCACACTGCCCGGCAAGAGGAACTCCTCGTACAACTCTCTGTACGGCGTCCACTCAACAAGAGGCTCAGGCAAACTCTGAAGCTCTGACCGGACTGTCCTGATCCCAACGGTAGCACCGTGGGTCCGATCCTGGTAGTGGTGGAAACCGTGCCACTTCTTGGCGTATGCCGGGCAGTGAAACGTGTCTGGCTCTCCCCAATCCGGCGCCTCATTGGGGATAGGACGGCCCACTGGTAGACGTGACCACGACCAGTGCTGAAGCAGGAGTACCGGCCCGTACATCTGCTTCGCCGTCGGCTTCATTTTCAAGAAAATTACGCGTCAGTGTATTTTGATGGATTGGTTGATTAAATAATTTACACTAAAATAAGAGTTGGTGACTTACCTCACTACTGCGACACAGGTTTGAGTACAGATGCGCCAGGACAGCTCCACCCCAGTTGTACGACGACGGCCGCTCAATGCCCATCAGCAACGGGAGATACATCATCGGCACCTGATCACCGCTGGAATCAGGAAACATGACAGAACCAAAAAGGTCCATCACGTAGCCGCGTGTATATCTGCAATACAAAACATATAAAAATTCTAATAGAATCATCGTATTATAAATTAATTAGTAGAAACAAGTTATAAAATTTACCTCACAATCTCCTCCTCTGTGGAATCTGCCGAAAGACCCGCGATGAAGTGCTGCCGTAACCTCGTCATCCGCAGATGAAATTTGGACCTCCCTCGGTCCCCAATGATATACTCAGGGTCAGCTCCCAACAACTCATCGACATAACCTGCGAAGCTGGTGCTGTCAGAGACGCCGCCGACGGGTGTGCCACGGATAGCCAAACCCCAGAGAGCACTCACATCCTGGAGAGTCACTGTCATCTCTCCGAAAGGCATGTGAAACGTGTGCGTCTCGGGACGCCATCGCTCCACCAGTCCGGCGATTAGAGATGCATTGATGATGCTCTTCTCTGTGCGCACGATGTCCACAACGTGGTGGAGACCCAGGTTGAAGAGGTACGGCCGCATCACCTCGTAGTACTTCATGTGTACGCACCGCAACTTCACATCTAGAAGATTAATGTCCTGCGTTGAAAAAGGTAATCCGCATGGTGATAACATGATAAAATTTAAACCCAACAAAATTTAATGAAAATATAAGAAAAGGAACGTACCTCACGAGAAGCCAGTGAGACTCGGTGCTCGCTGTGGGGAATCCACAGGAGAGGACTGATGTGCTCCGTGCTGCTAGTACTGATCTGCTCGTCCACTAATGGACGCTGGGTAGGCCGTGCTCTAGGCATCCTGATATCTAAAATAACCTAAATTCGGTGAAATTACGCTTGATCAGCCTAATTATGGTTAAAAAAGGCCAAAATACCCTAAAAATTGGTTATCTGTGCTAATTGCACTAATTGCACTTAATTAGCATAATTATGGTAAAAAAGACCAGAATACCCTAAAAATTGGTCAAACGTGCTAATTTCGGTAAAATTACGCTTAATCAGCCTAATTATGGTAAAAAAGGCCAAAATACCCTAAAAATTGGTTATCTGTGCTAATTACACTAAATGCGCTTAATTAGCATAACTATGGTAAAAAAAGGCCAAAATACCCTAAATATTGGTCAAACGTGCTAATTTCGGTAAAATTACGCTTAATCAGCCTAATTATGGTAAAAAGGCCAAAATACCCTAAAAATTGGTTATCTGTGCTAATTACACTAAATTACGCTTAATCAGTCTAATTATGTAAAAAAGACCAAAATACTCTAAAAATTGGTCAAACGTGCTTATTTCGGTAAAATTACGTTTAATCGGCATAATTAGGGTAAAAAAAACCAAAATACCCTAAATATTGGTCAATTGTGCTAATTACACTAAATATTAGTTAACTTAGCTAATTACACTAAATTACAACAACATAATCTAAATTATAACACCTAAAACCCTAAACCCTAAAATAAATAAATTAAAAATTAAATTAGATAAAAAAAAAATTACCTCAAGGAAGAAGAGAGAATTCGGAATTGGATTGGGATGAGAGGATTGTGAGAGGAGAGAGAGAAAAAAGGGTATATATAGGGGTTTAAACGGAAAAAAAAAAAAAAAAAAGGTACATGGCCGGCCATTTTCTGGCCGGCTTAGGGAGGGTACTTGGCCGGCCAAAAAATGGCCGGCTTGGGTATATATCGATATTGAGTTGAGTTCTGGGTATAATTAATAATTTGTATTAAACTTTGGATATTAATAAAAATGTCGGCTAACAATGGAAATAATAATGATTTTTTTTTAAATGATCCTTAAACTATTTCAAAAGAATTAAGTTAATCTTTAAGCTTTCATTTGTATCAGTTTGACCCTTGTAACTATAATAAAAATAAACAGATTAATCTCTTTAATCATATTTTTTTTGCTAATGTGGATTAACTCAATTTTGTTGCAAGTATTAATAAACTTATTACGGTTTTGGTTCTAATTCATTTTTTTAGTATAAATTGATTTAAACAACACTAAATAATTATTTATCCTTTTAACAACATTATAGATAAAGTTTATATGTGTAACACTTTTTATAATTATCTATATATGATAAAATAAATTTCACAAAATGCTTCATGCTAAATAAAAATTACCCTTTGTTTGTACTTGATTGTAATAAAGGTGACCAACAAAAGTTCATCTATCAATAAATCAATCCACATCAGTAAAAAAAAATTGATGAAAAGACCCGAAATTTTTATTAATACTACTGCAAAAAAAAAAAACCACAAATTAATGAAGAATTCGAAAAATACCAGGGCCTCAGATTGACTTGGAGGTCCTCCCAAATAAAAAAAATGTACTGTAATATACTAATATTTAGGTTTTTGGGGGTATCCAAGTCAATTTTGCCCCCCCAAGAACGGAGCTGCAGATTGACTTGGAGGCCCTGACATTTGTCGAATTTCTGGTTTTTTTTTTTAAATTGTATTAATAAAAATTTCGGTGAAAAGACTTAGTCTGTTTTCAAAATAAGAAGAAAAAAAAAAATAATTTGATTTTTCTTTGAAAAGTCAAGGATCAAATTTAGTTCAAATGAAAATTCAAAAAATTTAACTTTTTTTTTTCCAAAGGAGAAAAAAAAAAATTTATATCAATTAAGCATTACGAGGTAGGATTTTTTTTTTAAGTATGAACTTCATTAATTAATGCAATGAAGAATTGAAAATAAACGGATTTGACTGAAAGAAACATGGTGAGAATAAAATCACGCCTCTTAGAATCTAGATTGTCTAACTCAAAATAAATAATAAACATTAGCTTCAAGTACCGAGACATATATTTTCTGCAACATTTTTGGAATCTTGCATTCAAAGCAAGTTCAATTTTATATATTTTAAGTGTATTGACTCGAAAATTTTGTCACATGCAGGTAACCAATTTGGGTCCGATGTCAATCGGATTCAAAATGAGTTTGATGAGCTCGTTCGATCTGCTTTAAGATTCGCATTCTAACTTATCTGACTGTTTTAAAATGTATGCGCACGAATCTTAAGGTGGATCGGACGGTTCCTAAACCCATCGGACCCAACTGTTCTCCATATGCAGTGCATAGTCACAAAATTTATTTTTTTGTGATGCCGAACCGAACCCTGAATTATTCGATTGATTGAATTTTGATCGATCGAATAATTTTCACGAATTTTATGAATTTTTCTCAAATTTTACGAATTATTCACGATTTTTTCCGAATTTTTTCCATAACTTTTTTTTGTTCCCTTATAGGACTGAGATCTATGGTCCGAATAATTCCGAATCATTCTCAAATTATACCCGAATTATTTCCGAATTATAAATTTTTAACCTCACCGAACCGAACCCGAATAATTCATTTGTCACTGTGATATTACGATATGCACTACTCCCTTCAAAATAAAAACAAATGACTTAATAATCACTTCAATTAGGAACTTTTAATTTTAGGTGAATCTTAGGCGAAATTGAACATATAAGGTCGATGATCATTCAATTTTGACTTTTAAATTAATAATATTTGTTAAATATTTAAATAGTAAATATATGGCAGGTACACCATTAAACATATTTTTAAGCAGTAAGAAGAATTTTATATAGTTAAGATTTAATAGCGAAGATTTGGCAATCTTAGTGGGTCTCGTGTAAGGGAA
Source organism: Carex parvula (assembly GCA_025461045.1). Classification (NCBI taxonomy): domain Eukaryota; kingdom Viridiplantae; phylum Streptophyta; class Magnoliopsida; order Poales; family Cyperaceae; genus Carex; species Carex parvula. Next base: position 421,216 of record JAJGRW010000488.1, on the reverse strand, counting down.
CAGCTTGGGTCCGATGTCCATCGGACTTAAATTTGAGTCTGATGGGTTTTGGAACCGTCCGATTCACTTTAAGATTCATGTGACGAATTTAAAGCAGATGCAAAAGTTACGAGTCCGAATCTTAAAGCAGATCGGACGGTCATCAAACCCATTGAACTCACTTTGAGTCCGATGGGCATCGGACCCAACCACCTCTCCTCGTTTAAAGTAAACAAACCCTGCAAAGCAGATTTTTTTTAGAAATTAATAAAAAAGAAAGAGAGAGAAGCATAAATAGTATATTAAGTTTTTTATTTTGATTGGCAGAAAGATTGATAGAATTTTTACTAATTTTAAAAATAAGAAAGTTTGGATTGGTAGAATTCCCTCCGATTCAAACTTAGTTATATTTTTATTTTTTAACTTGATGCATAGATGGAGGGAATTTTTCTATTAGATCTCTAGTAAAATATAAAAAGTTTTTTTAAAAAGTATATCAAAATTTGGACATATATTTTCTGCAACATTTTTGGAATCTTGCATACAAAGCAACTTAAATTTTATATATTTTAAGTGTATTGACTCGAAAATTTTGTCACATGCAGTGCATTCTCACAAAATTGTTTTTTAGTGAAGCCAGCTGAATACTGAATTATTCGGTTAATTGAACTTTGATCGAATAATTCATGAATTTTGTGAATTTTTCTCAAATTTTACGAATTATTCACGATTTTTTTCCGAATTTTTATCATAACCTTTTTGCTCCCTTGTAGAACTGAGATCTATGGTCCGAATAATTCCGAATCATTCTCAAATTATACCCAAATTATCCCCGAATTACGTATTTGACCTCACCTCACCGAACCCGAATAATTCATTTGTCACTGTGATATTATGATATGCACTACTCCCTTCAAAATAAAAACAAATGACTTAATAATCACTTTAATTAGGAACTTTAATTTTAGGTGAAATTTTACTAAATGAATCTTAGGCGAAATTGAACATATAAGGTCGACGATCATTCAATTTTGACTTTTAAATTAATAATATTTGTTAAATATTTTAAATAGTAAATATATGGCAGGTACCCATTAAAAATATTTTTAATAGTAAGAAGAATTTTATATAGTTAATTAAAATGATAATATTTTAACTGATTTTAAAAATAAAAATGTTTGGATTGGTAGAATTCCCACCGATTCAAATTTTTAACCTGATGCATAGATGGAGGAAATTTTTCTATTAGATCTCCAGTAAAATATAAAAAGTTTTTCAAAAATTCGATGGAATGTTTCTATTATACTAAATTTTAAGACATTTTATCTATTTTCGTAGACTATTTATATTTACTAGAGAAAATTTAAAAAAAAAAACTAGTTTGAATCGGTAGAATTTTTTTCTATTTTATTAATAAAATATCTGATATACTCTTTCTATCTATCTCTTTCTTTTTATTAATTTCTAGAGAAAAAAAAATTCTCCATACAAAGTGGCGATCTTACTATTTCTTTATCATATCTTTCTATTTCTTTATTTATATTTATATTCCACGATCGATTATATTATTTTAGTTTCCACCAATCAAGATTCAAGAGAACTGTAAGCACGTGAATAATATATTATTTGCATGCGCATTGGCAAATACGTGCATGCAACTCCTTTTATTCTCGAAAAACCACAAAAAGAAAAAAAAAAGCCACTTGTGTTGGAAAAAAGAACACAAACAAAATTTTAAAGAGAAAAAACTTTTTTACGGTGTAATAATTAGACCCCCACTAAATTTACTTGTGTGCAATATTTTATATTGTGAAAAGTGGGTACTTTAGGCACTTTTAATTTGCTAATTAATTAAATTAATTAACACATCGCATGCAAGTCGCATCTCTATCAAACTAATAAACAACAAGAGAAACACTTGATGCCTCGGACCTACTCTGGTTCGATGAGTTTAATCACCATCGATTTGCTTTAATTCGTGCGGAACGCTTTAAAATTTGTGTGTGTTTGTTTTAATGTTCATACGCACAAATCTTAAATTAGATCGGACAGTTATCGTGCTCGTTGAACCTAAAAGTAGGTCCGATGGGCTTCGGACCTACTCCGTTCTAAAAAGAACACAAACAAAATTTTAAAGAGGAAAAACTTTTTTACGGTGTAATAATTTGACCCCCACTTAATTTACTTGTGTTAGTGAAAAGTGGGTACTTTAGGCACTTTTAATTTGCTAATTAATTAATTAAATTAACACATCGCATATTGGCATGCAAGTCGCATCTCTATCAAATTAATAAACAACAAGATAGATGCAGCAGAGTACGCTTTGTCAGTAAATTGGTTCTAGGACTACATTAAACTATGAACAAATTAAGAACACACAAAGATCATTGGGCTTTGGGTCGCAAACTAAAAAATTTCTGTCAAATATAATCAAAATATAATTGTTAATAGTGGAGTTCAAAAATTTCATTTGCCCCCACAATTACTTAAGGATGCGTTCGTTTTTTTTTTTAAAAAAAACAAGATTTAGAAGCGGAACTAGAAAATTTATATAGAGAAAGCTAGATGAACATGTATTATGTAATTTGATTTTATGAGAGAGGCTAATAGTGATGATTTTTTTAAATTCATAGGACTACTTTAGTCAGTGTTGTAAGTAACGGTATATGGTCGTCGGACAGACAGGTTACCGTCAAGCAATTAATCAGAAATAATCGATCATAATCGGAAAAATCCGTGACGGTTTGATCACCGCCAACGACTAATCGGCCGATTAATTGGTCTAAACAGACATTTTTTACAACACTGCTTTAGTCCCCTTTTGCTTGTGCTTGGTTCCGCCACTAGTGGAGAATGTACAAATAGTATCGCCCCATCAGCATACTAATAGCTTTCAGGATCGGGCATTTTAAATAGCCGACCTTGAAAGAGGTATTAGGAACGGTATTTTATAAAGAGCCGTCCCTAATTGTCCATATCAAAACAAGATCGGCCGTTTATGAACGACCGTTCTTGATGTGCATACTAATAGCTTTCAGGATCGGGCATTTTAAATAGCCTAATTGTCCATATCAAAACAAGATCGGCCGTTTATGAACGATCGTTCTTGAACAACATATCAGGACAGGCTGAATCTTTGTAACCGATACTTATAACGTTATATCAAGATCAGTTATTTATTTGTTCGATCCTGATACCTCAGCAGCCCTTCATCTTCTCCCAGTTAGCGAATTTTTTAATTTCGCGCATCATTTTAGCCAAGTCCCGCTCCTCAGTTTCAAATTATCTCAACATTTTGGCCTCTCTCTCAAATTTTCAGTCTTGCACCACTGGCGCCGCTAGGGTTCCCTCTCTCTCTGCCTCTCTTTCGCTCACCTCCATCTCGCGTCGCACGGCACCAGGCGTAGCACCTCCATCCCGCGCGCGTCGCACAACACCAAGCGCTGGTAGGGTGTTGATCATGATGTCCCTGTAACTCCAAATCAGTAATTCTTTCAAAGTTTCTCTGATCACAGGTTCTTAACTTTTATCGTATTACTCAATTTTCCATTTGCAAATTTGAGTAAATTTTATTGCATTGAAACATGCATTTATAGTGTTCGACGAAATGTCCAAATCAAAATCAAGCTAGTAAGCAAAAAGAAATTGAAGTTAGTAATCAGCTAGTAAATTTATGTTATAATTGATGTAAATTTATGTTCGACGAAATGCCCTATTTCTGTTTGTTTAAGCTTATTGTAACACCGTATGGTCTCACCACACGCTGGTTTATGCAAATTCATAATGAATATGATCAAGTGAATCAATGATATATATGCCTTTATGAAATTTCAATCATATGCCAAGTTAGCTAGAGTTTTGTACATTTTAGTACCCTGTATTTATAGCAATACATAATCATTGTTACGCTTGCATTAGATCTAATTACAAGCATGAAAATAATTAGTCAATGATTACGATTTGGTAGTTAAGCCAACCCTAATCTGTACAAATTTGACTAGATTTGCAAGAGGTCTCCATTTTGATATTTTGTTTGCAAAAGTATGCATATTCATCTTGCTTCAAATATACGCAATTAAAATTGTAATTGTGCTCTTCTATCATTTAAAAAATACAAGAGTTCTCCAAAAGTTACAACGAAATAAACATGAACTACATCCGAGGTGCAAAAAGGTTCAAACACCTGTAGCTTAAAGAAACCAAAGAATAAAATAAAATAAAAACTTTCCAAGATCATTTGAATAAACTAGAAAAAAAAAACAACTTGACACTGCCGTCGTGTTATCTATTTCTAAGTTAATAGCTTCCTGATTCTCCCTCATTGTTTTACTTCCCAAAAAGTATGCATATTTTGTTTCCAAAGATATGCATATTCATCTTGCTTCAAAAATACGCAATTAAAATTATAATTGTGTTTTTATACCATTTAAAAAATGACAGAGTTTCCTAAAAGTTATAAAGAAACAAACATGGACTACATCCGATCACTGTGGGGTTTTCTTGAAGGATGTGTTATTAGTGAAAAAAAGTAAAATAATTTAAGATTAGTGTTATTTTGTAATAATTTAGGATTTATGTAATTTGGTGAACTTGAACATGTTTAATTTTAAGTATGTATTGATCTATATTCCAGATTATTCCATTTCATATATTGTTGTTTGTTTTGTATATTGTTGCTTGTTTCATATAAGCCAGCAAAAATATAATGTAGTTGGCTAAATATAAAAATATTTTTTAAAAATAAAAAAATAATTCAGGATCAGTTATTTGCTAAATGACTGTTTTTGATTCTATAATTAGGATCGGTCGTTTATGAATGACCGTTCTTGATTGTCCGAATCAATAACGGCTAAAAGTAAACGACCGTTCTTGATTCTATAATCAAGATCGGCTATTTACTAAATGACCGTTCTTGATTGTCCGAATCAGTAACGGCTAAAAGTAAACGACCGTTCTTGATTGTCTGAATTGGTAACGGCTAAATAGTAACAACCGTTCTTGATAATAAAATCAGGATCGGCTATATGTCCGTTCCTGATTAGTGGTATTATCAGTAACGCCTGAATCAGTATCGCGCGTAGGTCCGTTCCTTATGTATATTTTTTACCGTTCCTGATGTATGATTCTCCACTAGTGCGCCAATAACAAAGATAATACAATTCAAATTAGTATGTAAATATAGGCTAAAAATAGTGCGAATTCATTTTAAAATGTAAACCTATCAGAGGATTAGATTAGGTAAGATCTCAAACATCTCTTATACATTAAAAGTTTCATCTAAGAAATTACTTCATTTTTTTTTTAATGATTTTTAAAACAACCACAACAAAAAAAAAAACCAATAGATAATAAACAACCATACACTGCAATAACCAATAAGTTAAGGGCTAAATTACTTGTGCATTCACAATCATCAAATACTATAATCACTCAACCTTACAAGTTCACAGACCAAGTGTGCAATCCAACATTTACATAAATTAATACAAATAGTACAAGAACAGTGTGCTTGTACCATTCGGAGTAGAATAAATATTATTTAGATTATATTAATACAAAAAAATATTTATTAAAAAAATAGTGGCCATGTTTGGTTGTTGAGTCAGGTGGAATAAATTCTTCGCTTCACACTTAAGTAACTAAATAAAAAGTAAAAAAAGAGAGTAAGATGAAATAAGATATGAGTTAATCCGGAATAAGTTATTCTAACTCTTCAGATGAATTAATTTACTCCACACATACTTTACTTGTAGAACCCAATATCATACGAGGGTATATTAATTTAAGCTATGAGTTAAATTAACCAAACAAGATATAAAACATATAGAGATGCAAAATGTATAAAGTAAGATGGAGCAAGTCATTTAATAACTTTACTCCACATTTCCACAACTAAACATAATCTACATGTACTTAAATAATTTAAAAATTAAAGATCAAGTTATCCAACTTTTTTAACTACACATGCTATTTAAAAAAGAAAAAATATATATATTTAAATTATATATACATTAAAATAACAACACTATTTTGTGAATTCAAACATATCACCTAAGTGGTCCTGCCACGATTAGAAATTTAGAATACTTTGGAATTTCTTTTCAACCTTCAAAAGGATAAGCTATTCAATTTAAATATTTTGAGTTGGTTGCCGGTTCTTCCAAATGATCTACTATTCAATTTGGACAAATTTGATAACGACAATAAATCTAATTTTGTCAACTCCTTTTTTCTCAAAAAATGTGGTGGTAAATAATATAATATGTGGTGGTACATAATATAATATATTTTTTATTAAAGACGTCTACATCCTCAAAATATTACATACATCAGGGTTTTAAATTGATAACGACAATAAATCTAATTTTGTTAACTCTTTTTTTCCCAAAAATATGTGGTGGTACATAATATAATGGAAATTGCTAATATGCTATGCATAGCATAGAGGGCCTCCGTGCTACGGCTCAATATTTGAGTTTTCAAAATTCTAACGGTCGATTCAAACCATTCAACATGATCTCCATATGAATATGTACTTGCAAACCAAATTTTACATTTTTTAGAATTTTTTTACTATTTTTTTAGATAGGTAGAAAATCACTTGATTTGAAAATTCTGTACCATTCAGATCAAGTTTTTTTCTATCTATCTTAAAAAATAGTAAAAAAATTCTAAAAAATGTAAAATTTGGTTTGCAAGTACATATTCATATGGAGATCATGTTGAACGGTTCAGATCGACCGTTAGAATTTTGAAAACTCAAATATTGAGCCGTAGCACGAAGGCCCTCTATGCTATGCATAGCACCGTAGCCAACTCCTAATATAATATATCTTTAATATATTAAAGACGTCTACATCCTCAAAATATTACATACATCAGGGTTTTAAATAGCGACACTATAGCAGCGCTACAACGTCACTGTAGTGTCACAAGTAATTAAGCTATCCCTTAAACTGTGGAACCCACCACACAACCACACATTTTTAGCCTTAATTTTGTTTGCCTTTGCGCCGTTCAGTTTGTCATCACTTTAATTATTATATAATACTGACCATTAACAAAATCCAAGAACTTTAATTAAGCTTTAACACACACATATATATATAGTAACCTAACCTAATCTAGATCTTGAATTGAAACAAAGCATATATAGAACCATATATAAACCACATGGCATGCACCAACCACCACTAACCGGCTAAGTCGGCCATGTACCCGCCTTTTTCCATGTCCGCTACGTCGGCATCGGCATCGGCATCGGCATCTTCTCTTGGTGGTACCTTTCCAGAATCCTCAAGTTTCTCTTTGATCGTGTCGGTTCCCTCCTTGGTGCTCTCCCAAACTGTCTCTGCCGCCTTCTTTGTGCTCTCTCCTATCGCTTCTGCAGTGTCGATTATGTTTGTTATGCCTTCTTTCACCGTCTCGGTGACATCTCGCATGTCGTTTCTTCCATCATCCCTGGCTTGACCCAAAAAAAACCTAACAATACTTTGAATTGAAAATTGGAATTAGCATTTTAGTTGCTTAATATAATTTTCATGATTAGAAACTTCGACTATAATTATAAAATCGGAACTAGAATATATCAGTTCATTATCACGGTCTATTTCAATTTCAAATACATAATCCACAAATTTTTTAAATTGTTAACTTTGCAAGATGAAGCCCAATAACATGAGCCTTGTTATAGAACTACAAATAAAATGAACCTAAATGAAATAATTATTAACACTTTTTTTGGGCTGGGTAGGGCTGGGCTGGGCTTGCGTACTTGAAATCCATTATTTGAATATATTAACCAATTTCTGGATTTTCTTCTCTTGCAGCTTAGGCAGCAAATTACCCAAATATTACAAAAATAAAATCAAACTCAAAGAGTAGTGAACTTGGGCTTGACATGGGCTGTGGAACATAGAACAAACTTGGGCTCAATTTTATTTCGTACTTTGGTAATTTGGTGGGGGATTTAGCAATGAGGAATTACTCACAGAATCATGACTAGTTTATTTTTCTCCACACATTTTTTATTGCTTTGCATGCTTTTTGTGCCTTCTAAGTAACTAGCTCAGTTATTATAAATATCAATTGAGAAAAAAAATGAATCTTCTGTAACTCTATAAGACATTATTTTCCAAATTAATTTTTAAAATGCATCGCATTTGATTTTAAAATACATTTTATTCCAAATTAATTTTAAAAATAAATTGCTTGTGATTTTTAAGAACCTCATATAATATTTATAAATTAGACATTAGAGGAAATCAAAATGTTCATTCAATTGCTCCTCCCCAATTAAATCATTCTCTGGAGGCATCCAGTTGTCCTCTAAGTCACCTGAAAAATCCTCATTCAAGTTCTCATCATTCAATGGAATGTTGGCCAGACTCACACCCTCTGATTCGCCTCCTCCTGGGGCTGAGGAGGCGTCTTGCATTCCCTCATTTATCCCAATATTTATTGGGCCCGGAGCTGCTGCTTCGGCTGAGGACGAACAATGTCCTTGAGACCGATGACCTTGCATTCCCTCTCTCCGTATCCTTCTGCATTTCCTCTTCCTTCCCTATATAATAATAAAAAAAAAGATTTAGCTTAGATAACAAAAGATTTAGCTTAAATAAAAAAAAAAAGATTTTTCATCAAACCTGATTCGGAGCTTCCCAATAGTTAACAATTACTTTTTTTCTTTGCGATCTTCTAAGGGCGGATAAAGTAGGCTCAGGTGGTTGCTGGTGTTGATGGGCTGATGGGCTGATCCAGTGGTATGACAAGTAGCAAATCACCTTAATCTAAATTTTTTGAGAGAAAAGTGAGATACCAGCTGTAAAATTTCATTAGCTTACAATTTTTTTAATGAAAAAAATGATAGCAAATTTATTCATATAATTCATAAGATATTTAGAGTCCACTGAACGTTTACCAAAATGATATTTGCTGAAACATTATCATTTATGATTGGTGCAGTGATAATATCATGTTATCTATGAAGTCAAAATTTTTATTTGAATTTGACCAAATGACTAATTTCATATTTTTTTTCTTTTTGAAAATTGTCTATTAGAATTTGCATTATTTCAAATTAGATAAATATATAAAATCAAGTATAATTACTCATTATTTGATATTCTCTGATCTCTTATTCTCAAATTACGAACATATAAAATCTCAAATATAATTATTAGATGTATTTTTGCTACTACAAGGTAATATAAATTACTTGCTTACAGCTTTTTGAACCATTTTTTTATCGAATAAAATAATAGCAAGTTTGATTTATATAATTAACAAGATATTTAAATATATGCATGATTGATCATATAAAACTCCTCTTCGTGTCATGTATAACTTATTTTGATGTGCATTCATGCACTACAACAAAACTGGTCTTCAGCGACCGGCATCAGCGACCTTACCTAAGGTCGCCGGTCGCTGAAGACCCCATAAAAAAATAAAAAAATAAAAATTTAATTTGTTTTGGAGACGAACCCTTCAGAGACCGATTTGGCCCGTTCGCTGAAGGGTGCCCCCTCAAAAACCCGCCATTTTCTTCTCTGCTGCCCGACCGGCCATTTTCTAAGCCAAAAAAAAGAAAACTATAATCGCGCCGCTGTGTGACCCCCGTCGCTGGAACCCGCGCCGCTGTGTGACCCGCACCGCAATCCCGACCCCTACCCCTACCCCGATCTCGATCCCGACCCTGACCCCGACGTCCCGACCCCGACCCGACGGTTGCTGCCTCTTGGCGCTTGGATCAAATCGTCGAACCCCGTTCCTCTCTCTGCCTCCTTTGCTGCTGGTCCTTCTCTTTGCTGCCTCTTGACACTGATTGGAAGCACATACCGATAAATAATCAAATGCCTTGAGTTTCTTTTCCTTTGGCTGTGAAATTGGTTATGAAATGCATGTACTCAGTTTTTGGGACTGAGTTGAGAGATAACTCAGCTTAATTATTTATATAGGTTGCATTCGTTCAATCTTTGATTCTAATTTGAGTTTTCTCTGAATTAATAAAATTAAGCATATGTGTGGATGAGCAAAACAAAAAATTAGGCTAATAAATTATGGTGTTAAAAAAATATATGAAATCAGAAATCCCAAAACAAATATCTATATTTTAGGCTAATAAATTCAAGTATTAATGAAAATGTATGTATAGTTAAGTACCAACATTTTAGATAACTCGAGGTATCACTGTGCGTTTGACACGCTGCCGCTGCAAATTGCTAATGAAGTTCATTTATATATTTACAAATGAAATTTACAATGTGCGTTTTTTGTTTTTACTTAGGATATCACTGCAATCTAACCGTCAGATCAGATTTTTGAGACAAGATGCAAAACGAAGAGGGGCAGATTGTCGATCTCTACATCCCCAGGAAATGGTATTTTGAAATGCTCTATCATAGACATTTAAAAAAAAAAGCATTTACTAAAGATCTAAATTAGAATAGGAACAAGTATTCATTTAAATACAACTAATTTTATGGTATATGCTTGCCCTTTAGTTCTGGCATATACTATTTTGCATAAACTGTACTGCGGTTTTTGTTTTATGTCATATAACTGGTACCTGTTTAATATTCGTACTGCATAATCCAATGCAACTAATTAAATTTAAGAAAAATGAAAGAACCACATATATATTCTGGTGAGCTATATTGAGTACTTAATCAACATAATTTTTTTTGTTTGTAGTTCGGCAACTAATAGGCTGATAACAGCAAAGGATCATGCATCAGTTCAAATCAACATTGGCCATCTTGACGAGAATGGCATCTACACCGGACAACACACCACCTATGCTCTCTTTGGTTCCATTCGTTCTCAGGTTATATTTTTCTTCTCTGAAATCATTCAATTTATACATACAAAAAACCATGAAGGTAAAGGGTTCCAAATTAAAGTGTATAATCTTTTTGTTGGTCTTATTATACCTCACATTTTAATATTGTCACAGTATTTCATGTTTATTAGAGGTTTTATGTGCTAGCTCCAAATGAAAGTCTATAATCTTTGTGTTCGTCTTATTATACCCCACATTTTAGTGCTGTAACAGTGCTGGCATGACCAGTCCATTTTGAAACTTTCTTAGATTTACATTAATTTGAATTTGTATCTTCTTCACAAAAGTTAATTGCACAGTGAAACTAAACCATGAAGTAAAATAGTTAGCACTTGCAAAATATACTGCTTGTTAAGGTTAGAACATACCTGTGTTGTCAAACAGGGTGATGCTGACAGTGCGCTGGACAGGCTATGGCATGAGAAGAAAACCAAGTTGGGTCAGGAGTAGAGATCTATGATACTATCATTTTTGTTCGTCAAACCCTTTATGAGTTTTGTATGTGAATTATTTGTGAATTATATATTTGTTCAATTGCTTGCATGTGAATTATTTGTGAATTATATATTTGTTGATCGAAAACGACGACGGTAAATTGTTTATTTGCTTGTGAATTATGTTTTCATTGCTTGGTACGTTTCGTACCATTGGGAAAAAGAAAAATAACAAAAAAAAGAGAATGGCTAATATACAAACGTTTGTTCCTGGGCTCAGGAACAAACGAATTGGTTCTCCGATTTTCAAAGTCCAAACAACAAATCTAAACCGTTAGATGTTCAATCTATATTAAAATCTACTTGGAGACCAAATTTTACATTTTTTGGTCTCAAAGTAGATTTTAATATAGATTGAACATCTAACGGTTTAGATTTGTTGTTTGGACTTTGAAAATCGGAGAACCAAATCGTTTGTTCCTGAGCTCAGGAACAAACGTTTGTATATTAGCCATTCTCCAAAAAAAATATCAAAAAAAAAAACAATCTTCTGCTACCGATTTTGAACCATCAGAGACCGGCCAATCGGTCTCTGATGATCTTGCGCCACGTCAGCACGCAGCATCAGCGACAGAACCAATCGGTCGCTAAAGGGGTCATCAGCGACCGGCGCCTGACCCTTCAGCGACCGGTGACGTCAGCGGGGTGGTCATCAGCGACGAAGCAACTGCGTCCGGGTCATCTGCTACCGATTTAGGTCATCAGCGACCGGTAGACCCATCAGCGACCGGCGAAAATCCCATCAGCGACCGATTTGGCCGGTCGCTGATGGGTATGATTGCTGTAGTGATGCATGACTCTTTCATGCTACCCTTTAACGGTTCAACTTAACTATAAGTTATAGGAGCATTTATCAGTGTGCAAATCTTAAAGCAGAAGAATGTAATCAAATGATAGAGCTATTTCTTTATTTATTTTTTTTGCATCCGTGCTCCTTTTTTTCCTGCTGCCCGAACTCTATAAGCAAATTTACTTAGCAATTATGCGCACTTCATTTTTTTCTTTACATAAAATTATAATTCTTACATCATTTTTCTCTAAAAAGAAAATTCTATTAGAACAAAATTAAAAACAAAATTCTCATATAATTGTTTTCTAAAATAAAACAGATCAAGCCTCAAAAATTTAAATATTTACAAAAAAAAAAGAATCATCAGTTTTCAAACACACCTCTTTTACTCGAAAAAAATATTGTCTTTGATCTTGCAATTCCCTTTGTTGCCTGATGTTAGGTTTAAATCCCATGGTGGTATATGCAGAACAACTCCAAATTTGATTTGCAAAATATTTAAAACGAATCCAAAGAAGAAGAATCCTATTAATTATTCAGAAAAACAAATTAAGATGAAGGTTCGCTATTGATACCCTTCTCCATTAGGCCAGATTTCTTGAGATATATATACTCCTATATATTTAATTTCCTTCCATTGATTTCAGTATCATTTAATTAGATATCACTAAAATTTATTGTTTGAAAGATATCTCAAAGTAGTTAAAGCAAAAAAAATAAAAAAAAATTGTCACACATGTACGATACAGAATCATGACTAATTTATTTTCTCCACACATGTTTTATTGCTTTGCATGCTTTTCGTGCCTTCTAAGTAACTAGCTTAGTTATTATAAATATCAATTGAGAAAAACAATGAATCGTCTGTAACTTTATAAAACATTATTTTACAAATTAATTTTTAAAATGAATCGCAAGTGATTTTAAAATACATTTATTCCAAATAAATTTTAAAAATAAATTGCTTGTGAGTTTTAAGGACCTCATATAATATTTATAAGTTAGACATTAGAGAAAATCAATTATTCATATGAAATATTTCTTCATGGACCTAGATGATACCTCTGAGAACCATCACCAAGGTTTGTTATATTCATTTGATCATTTCTTCTCATATAGTCTCTTTAACCCTTTTTTCTAAAATCTAATTAAATGATGTTATAATGATATATAATTAAAGTTAATATAACAAAATTAAGAAGAAATTATTGGGTCACATTTAATTATATTTTATTTTTAAATTTCATATCTAATTTTTTTTTTGTCGAGATAGAAAAAGATTCAAACTAATCAAATTTTAAAGCTGAATTTCTTTCTCAAACAAAAATAGTTGAATTTTTCGGATTTAATTTATTCCTCTTTCTTATATGTGTTGAAAAATAGCCGCCTCATATTTGGAAACATATCACAATTCAAATCTTTTGGCCTTTTTTTTAAGTAGATTCCATTATAAAAATTATTTCAATTTATTGAATTTTTTTTTAATGAGCCACTGCTACTTTGACTAGATCGAAAATTTTAAATTTTTAAAATTCTAATTTAGAAATTCAATGTCACATTAGTAAAGTATAATAGACTTTAATTTAGAAATTCAACTCGTTTAGAAATTCTACTTTGACCATATATGTTTAGTATGATATAAAGTTTAATGTAAGTCCCTAATGTGGAAACAGATTGGAGAGAGAATCCTCCTCAGCTCAAGCAGCAGCTCGGGCTTACATTTTGGGCTCGCTCAGCCAGTTGGTGAATCTGGCATGCTTCCAACTGGGAGGTAAGCACAATTGCTCAGCTCTGTTTAGTATACTATAGTAATTTAAGTCTCTAATGTGGAAACAAATCACGACTCAAACCTTTTGGCCTTTCTTTTAAGTAGATTCCATTATAAAAATTATTTCAATCTATTGATTTTTTTTTAATGAGCCACTGCTACTTTGATCAGATCAAAAAATTTAAATTTTCAAAATTCTAATTTAGAAATTCAATGTCACATTAGTAAAAAGTATAATAGACTTTAATTTAGAAATTCAACTCGTTTAGAAATTCTACTTTGACCATATCTGTTTAGTATGGTATAAACTCTAATTTAAGTCTCTAATGTGGAAACAGATTGGAGAAAGAATCCTCCCCAGCCACAGAATCGGAGGATGTCATAGCAAACGTCCATATTGAGATAAATGAGGGAATGCAAGACTTTTATAACTTGAAGGAGGCGAATTAGAGGGTGTGGGTCTGGCAAACATTCCATTGAATGACGAGAACTTGAATGAGGATATTTCTAAACTCAAAATTTCTAACAAAACATGCATCACACTTGCGCTTCTACAATTTATTTTCAAGCTTTATGATTTAGGGCTCCCTTGAAATTTGTATTAATTATAATTGAAACTTGTGCTTCCTTGAGGATTTGAGCTACATTTAATTTAAACCCTTTTATACTTGTATGAGATATAGAACAATCATATGACTTTTATAAACAAGCATATTTATTTTAAGATGTAAAAAACAAAACAAAACACTTCATACATGAACAATTATATAGGTGGCCTTAAACCAAGATGCAAAAAGGATCTTGTTCGGCAATATTAACTTCATAAGAGAGATTGAAGCATAAATTACACTTAATTTGTCTTGGTTCTTATGAAGTTGAACTAATTGGAGGTTTATATCCCTTCTTAAAATACTTGTTCATTTTTAATACTCTGAAATATAAAATTCAAGGTCAAGATCAGTTACCAAATTATCTAATTAAAAAATTACCAAATTAAAGTCCTTGACCAAATTAACAAATTAATGTCCTTAAAGTGTTGGGCAATAACCAAATTACAAAATTAATCCTAATTCACATATCGGAAAGAAAGGACAAAAAAAAAATATGGTTTGATCACTTACCAAAAAAAAATCGAAGAAGGAAAAAAGTCGAGGAAGAGTCGAGGTCGGAGAAGGAAAAGGAGAGAGTCGGGAGCGCAGAGCCGGTTTGGACGAAATGAGGGTGACGCAACACGCAAATTGCCTTTTTTTTTCTTTTTGGCGACCCAAATCAATTTTATTTTGTCATTCTCCTAGTGAATCAGAGCGAAGTAGCTGGCCTCCTTTTTCTCTGGCAAATCAGTTATTCTTCCGAGCAGACCAAACTGCATCTTTTTTATTTCTCTTTTCTGGGAATTAGTATGGACCGACTTTTTTGTCCGCGCAGTTTTCTTCTGTCGGGCTGTGAATTAAGTCCAAAAGTAGGCACAAGTATAAAATACTGGATCTAAAAAAAATTCAGATTTCAGAGATAGACACTTGCCTACCCCTCAGCCTCTTTGGATCCGATGTTGCTCTTATGCATGTGAGTTTGAATAATATTTGTATTTTTTTTTTTTAAATGCTTGGTAGAGACTACCAAGTTGTATAAAATAATATTTGTATTTCAATCCTGATAATTATTCTCTGTTTGATCTTGCAATTCCCTTTGTTGCCTGATGTTAGGTTTAAATCCCATGGTGGTATATGCAGAACAACTCCAAATTTGATTTGCAAAATATTTAAAACGAATCCAAAGAAGAAGAATCCTATTAATTATTCAGAAAAACAAATTAAGATGAAGGTTCGCTATTGATACCCTTCTCCATTAAGCCAGATTTCTAGAGATATATATACTCCTATATATTTTCCTTCCATTGATTTCAGTATCATTTAATTAGATATCACTAAAATTTATTGTTTGAAAGATATCTCAAGTAGTTAAAGCAAAAAAAAAAAAAAATTGTCACACATGTACGATACAGAATCATGACTAATTTATTTTTCTCCAAGCAAATTAGTTAATCTCTTTAACTTTGGGTTTTTACTAATCACAATTACGACTTTGTATAAAATAACTTTTGAGTTTTACTAATCAAAGTGTTACGCTTGATTAGCATTTTAGTTGCTTAATATAATTTTCATGACATTAGAAACTTCGGCTATAATTATAAAATCTGAACTAGAATATGTCAGTTCATTATCACGGTCTATTTCAATTTCAAATACATAATCCACAAAAATTTTAAATTGTTAACTTTGCAAGATGAAGCCCAATAACATGAGCCTTGTTATAGAACTACAAATAAAATGAACCAAAGTGAAATAGGGCCTCATATAATATAACTGGATTATTAACCCGTTCCTTGGGCTGGGCTGGGCTTTCGTACTTGAAAGCCCTTATTTGAATATATTAACCAATTTCTGGATTTTGTTCTCTTCCAGCTTAGGCAGCAAATTACCCAAATATTACAAAAATAAAATCAAACTCAAAGGGTAGTGAACTTGGGCTTGATATGGGCTGTGGAACATAGAACAAACTTGGGCTCAATTTTATTTGGTACTTGGGTAATTTGGTGGGGGATTTAGCAATGAGGAATTACTCACACAATCATGACTAATTTATTTTTCTCCACACATTTTTTATTGCTTTGCATGCTTTTTGTGCCTTCTAAGTAAGTAGCTCAGTTATTATAAATATCAATTGAGAAAAAAAAATGAATCTTCTGTAACTTTATAAGACATTATTTTCCAAATTAATTTTTAAAATGTATCGCATGTGATTTTAAAATACATTTTATTCCAAATTAATTTTAAAAATAAATTGCTTTTGAGTTTTAAGAACCTCATATACAAATTTATAAATTAGACATTAGAGGAAATCAAAATGTTCATTCAATTGCTCCTCCTCAATTAAATCATTCTCTGGAGGCATCCAGTTGTCCTCTAAGTCACCTGAAAAATCCTCATTCAAGTTCTCATCATTCAATGGAATGTTGGCCAGACTCACACCCTCTGATTCGCCTCCTCCTGGGGCTGAGGAGGCGTCTTGCATTCCCTCATTTATCCCAATATTTATTGGGCCCGGAGCTGCTGCTTCGGCTGAGGACGAACAATGTCCTTGAGACCGATGACCTTGCATTCCCTCTCTCCGTATCCTTCTGCATTTCCTCTTCCTTCCCTATATAATAATAAAAAAAAAAGATTTAGCTTAGATAACAAAAGATTTAGCTTAGATAAAAAAAGATTTAGCTTAGATAAAAAAAGATTTTTCATCAAACCTGACTCGGCGCTTCCCAATAGTTAACAATCACTTTCTTTCTTTTCGATCTTCTAAGGGCGGATAAAGTAGGCTCAGGTGGTTGCTGGTGTTGATGGGCTGATGGGCTGATCCAGTGGTATGACAAGTAGCAAATCACCTTAATCTAAATTTTTTGAGAGAAAAGTGAGATACCAGCTGTAAAATTTCATTAGCTTACCATTTTTTAATGAAAAAAATGATAGCAAATTTATTCATATAATTCATAAGATATTTAGAGTCCACTGAACGTTTACCAAAATGATATTTGCTGAAACATTATCATTTATGATTGGTGCAGTGATAATATCATGTTATCTATGAAGTCAAAATTTTTATTTGAATTTGACCAAATGACTAATTTCATATTTTTTTTCTTTTTGAAAATTGTCTATTAGAATTTGCATTATTTCAAATTAGATAAATATATAAAATCAAGTATAATTACTCATTATTTGATATTCTCTGATCTCTTATTCTCAAATTACGAACATATAAAATCTCAAATATAATTATTAGATGTATTTTTGCTACTACAAGGTAAAATAAATTACTTGCTTACAACTTTTTGAACCATTTTTTTTATCGAATAAAATAATAGCAAGTTTGATTTATATAATTAACAAGATATTTAAATATATGCATGATTGATTGATCATATAAAACTCCTTTTTCGAGTCATGTATAACTTATTTTGATGTGCATTCATGCATGACTCTTTCATGCTACACTTTAACGGTTCAACTTAACTACAAGTTATAGGAGCATTTATCAGTGTGCAAATCTTAAAGCAGAAGAATGTAATCAGATGATAGAGCTATTTCTTTATTTTTTTTTGCATCCGTGCTCCTTTTTTTCCTGCTGCCCGAACTCTATAAGCAAATTTACTTAGCAATTATGCGCACTTCATTTTTTTCTTTACATAAAATTATAATTCTTACATCATTTTTCTCTAAAAAGAAAATTCTATTAGAACAAAATTAAAAACAAAATTCTCATATAATTGTTTTCTAAAATAAAAAAGATTAAGCCTCCAAATTTAAATATTAAAAAAAAAAATCATCAGTTTTCAAACACACCTCTTTCACTCGAAAAATTATTGTCTTTGACCACTAAATTTGAATCTTTCACTAGATGGGGGTGTTCTTTATATCAAGATTTATCAAATTTTCTTATCTACAATATAGTTCTTATATTTAGGACATGTTTCCGTCGCAAAATTTTCTTGGTTTTTATTTAACTTTTATTTTTTTTTATTTCTTATTAAATTTTACATTTTTACTCAAATAAAAAATTACAATTGCCTTGTGTATCAAATACAGGATTTTTCCAAACAGATAACATAATAAAATATATATTATTGTTGAAGATATTTTTTAGGATTAATCAAATATAGTTTATTTTTTATAAAAAGGGCTAAAAATTATTAATTTCAACTTTATTTATTTACTTAATGTTATAGTAACCCTAAGACCTCTGAAATTATTACGCTTATACTTCGCCGCATCTTTTGTTGAATGCAAATATGCTCCCAATTCGAAATTTCAGATTCATGACAATCGCGTTGCAACTTGTTGCCTCAATTAAGGTGATGCATTAATTTTCAAGCAAAGTGATTGTCTGTTAATTATTAATTAATGTCAAGTCACTGCTTTGCAAGTGCGCAGTTGACTATTTGACATTTCTAATGCAAGGAACATCTTTATTGAAATACCCACAATTAGGGACGGATCGGATATTATGGGTTCACTAGGTCTCGCTTTGCTTCGGCAATGATAATTATCTATGTTGTATGAGTTGTTGATGAACAACAAAAAAAGAATACAATGCATATTATGCATATCCATGCTAAACTAATTCATAGTACATTTATCATGTTCTTATTGATAATACATAATCTAAGAGAAAGCATTGAAATTTTATTGTGCAGATTGGAACAATTGCGACTTGAGGGGGTTGCGGCATCTGTTTGAGTAAAGTCAAGAGGGGTGAGAGGGGGTGGTGCTTGGGGTAGGGCGAGGCAAGAGGGGGGATGCTCATGGTCATGGGGGAGAGAGAGACAGGAGAGGAAAAGAACTTTCCAGAGAAGAAGGAAAGCGGAAAAATAAATCGAAGCTAACTAGCAAACCTGTAGACCCTTCAAAACTATAAAAAAATTATGACATACAGCCCTTTTCTCCTGATTTCTTTTAAATACCATTATATAGTAAGTAGGGGGTTGGGCATCTTTAGAGTTAAGTCAGGTGGAAAGGTTCTTAGTAATATTTTCAATGCTTGCAGGGGAAGTGGTGTTTTTAGTCATTGAATTATTGCCCCCTAGAGATCTTTATACACCCATAACCTGTCTTTTGCTCACCTTGATGGTGCCACCAACCGCAAGAACTGCACATAAGGTTCAAGCAAATTAGTTAGTCTCTTTAACTTTGAGTTTTTACTAATCACAATTACGACTTTGTATAAAATAACTTTGGGTTTTACTAATCACAATCGCAATCGCAATCGCATAACGTTCAAGCAAATTAGAGGGGAGGAAGGGGCATTACCCAACATGGTATAAAAATCTTTGCAGCCAATCTTCTAAGTATGCCCTCAGCCGTTTCTGTACGTGCAACTAGCCCCTCCTTAACTAGCTCCTTAAGTCTCCTCCTCTTCAGCTAAATCCTTTTAGCTAACTCCACTACCTCGTTAAATGTTATGTATCAGCCCCATTAGATTCAAAATTACATATATACAAGTAGCAAATCATCTTAATATAAATTTTTTGAGAGAAAAGTGAGATACCAACTGTAAAATTTCATTAGCTTACTATTTGATTATTTCACGGATCGAGGCCGCCTTCTCAAATACATCACATGCAATAAGGCTATAGTATACTAAACAGAACTGAGCAATTGTGCTTACCTCCCAGTTGGAAGCATGCCAGATTCACCAACTGGCTGAGCGGGGCCCAAACTATAAGCCCCGAGTTGCTGCTTGAGCTGAGGAGGATTCTCCCTCCAATCTGTTTCCACACTTAAGACTTAAGCCCTCCGCATCAGCACCCACCTGAGCCTACTTTATCCGCCCTTAAAGATCGCAAAGAAAAACAAGTAATTGTTAACTATTAGGAAGCTCCGAATCAGTTTGATGAAAATC